>JAJTUR010000140.1:0-136617 GCA_021399475.1 Hyaloscypha finlandica
TAGATAATATAATATTCTTATACCCCGCGAAAGCGGCGGCCGGCCTATACACGCGCTTTGCCTAATATAGGAGTCGCGGTTTCCGTATATAGGCTTGCTATCTAGTCGTTTATTATAGTTTAATCGAGAGATATAACTTATTAGATAACTAAGTATTATAAAGGTTTAGAAGTAGTATATATTATACTAAGATAAAAGGACTAAAAGAATTAGTTTAATAATAACTTAATAACTAAATATAACTTAACTTCTATAATATTATTTATTATAAATACTCTCACTAATACCCTTCTATTATAGAAAGATCTTTATATAAGCTTTAATATACTTAAGTTTATCTTTATCCCTAGGAAGTCTAATAATTACTAGAATATAGTATTTTTAGTTTTCGCCTAATTAACTAAATACTAACTTCTATACTATAATTACTACTTATAAATAAATATAAGTATAAGACTAGAAATACTATTTACTAGGTTAGTAATAGTGATTTTCTTAAAGCTCTCTATATTCTTAAGGGATAAATAAAAGCGAGTATTAAAATTAAAGGTATCTAGTCTCGAAAGAGCTTATCTTAATAGGGATTAAATATCTCTAAATACTAGTTAGATTAAGTTAAAGGACTATAGTTAGTTTATAAATAATACTAGTAAGAAACGAAGTATTAATAATAGTTTAGTAGATTAGGAAGCTTATAATACTTTTAGTTTAATATTAAGTATACCTAAATATATTAAAGCCTAGTATAAAGCCTAAGATTTAGAGAAAGACTCTATATCTACTACTAATTATAAGTCTAGTTATTAGAATAACTTTTCTTATTTAAACTTCTATAATATATCTAATTATATATCTTAATTATCGCTCGATATTCCTCTTTTATTAATACTAGGGTTATAGAATACTTATCCCTTAACCCTAGAAATCGATAATAATAACTCGATTAATATATATATAATGAAATTATAGTACCTTAAGGCTAAAAGAGCTAAGTCTAATAAGGGCTATTAATAGGAATAGAAACTCGCTTAGAGAGATAAAGTATATAATAGTAATAAAGTAATTTTTATAGATAAGGTAGATAAGTAAGTTAATATAATAAGTCGAGACCTAACTAATATACTTAGTAAGAAGCCTCGCTTAGGTCACATGATCTCGGATATATCCGTGGTTATATGACACGCTCCCTTTAGTTAATAGAGTAACTATATATTACTTAGGGAACTCAGATACCTTAAAGAATACAATTCTTATCTTCGTTTCCTTTTCTCTTTTCTTTTCTCTTTAGAGAATTCTATTTAGTTAATTGAACTACTAGTCTTCTTTATATAAAGGCCTAGCCTGTGATATTAGAATTCTCTCTCTCTTATCTTTACTAACTAGAGATTATATACGTACGAAGCTAGAAGTAAGGAGAGCCTGAACTTATATATAGACGACGAAGCTCGGAGTAAATAAAGCTAGAAGTAGACCCTATTTAAAACTACCTATAAAGCCGACGTATTAGTAAGTCTTTAGAGTATATGAAAGCTAGTAGTAAGGAGCTCCCGAAACTATATATAGAAGCTAGAGTACTAGTATACTAGTTAATACTAGAGGTCGTGAGTTTTCCTAAGCTAGGCTTAAGAAGGGAAATCTATTAGACCCCTCTATTATACGAAGATATAAGAGTAGAACTCCTAGTAATTAGTTAGATGAATAGATAACTATATAAAGCTAAGATAGTAGACGAAGCGCCCTAGTAGCTATAAGAAGCCTTTATAGCATAGTCCTAATAGTTATTAGAGCTAGTAATATAATAAGTAAACTTAATAGTAAACCTAGCCGCACGAATCGATTCGATTAACGAATACACGACGATACTAAACTCTTCCCAAATATAGATACCCCCTCTATTCTATATACCTCCCTAGCCCCTTACTATAAAATAACTAAAGGCTTACCTCCCGAACCCTAATAAGTTTAATAGGGATGACTTAACCTATTACCCTTAGTTTAAAGGACTCTTAAGGGTAAAGCTAGAAATTAATAATAAAGTGATTAATAGAGAAAAGGAGAAAGTCTAGTATAGATTCGAATACTTATCTAGAGAAGTAGTAAGTAGGATATATCCTTAGCTAGGATATATATAAAAGGAGAGAGAGTTTATAGTCGAAGGGCTATTTAAATAAATAGACCTAGCTTTCCGGGACTTATAGAAGTAGTAGAAGGCCTTAGGGGAATTAAACTAGGTCTAGTAGAAGTCGACTCCCCTAGGCGAGTTCCTAAGTAATTTTAATTACTTAATCCTAGAAGTAGAGGAATAGGGCTAGTAAGATAAGATTAAGAAAGGGTATCTTAAGCTATTATCTCGACTAAGCTTATAGAAGAGATAATAGGGGTAAAGGAAGAAGAGTTATACGAGGAATATTACTCTTAGTTATAAATAATTAATAACTAACTAGTCGAAGTCAAGAGTATAAAGACTCATTATCTAAACTAGTTAAATAAGAGACCTAAAAGCCCTCTCTCTAGAACTACCTCACTTATCTAGCTAATAGAATAAAAGCTTATACCAAATAACTCGAAATAGTAGTCGAAGAATACCCCAAATTAGGCCCCTTATAACGAAATAGATTAATGAAAGAAAGAGAGACTCTACTTATAATATAGTTAAGATAACTACTTTATACGTGATTACTAAGCGAAGCTATACTCGAGTACCTCTCTTAGAGCTAGTAAGTAAAGGAAAGGGAAAGAGGAGGAATAACTAAAGGTAAAAGTAAAGGATATAAAGGTATTAAGAGTAGCCCTAAAGAAAGCGAAGATAGCTTAAGTAAGAGATAATAATACCCTAGATAAGAGTAGGAGTGAGAATAAAAGAAGCTCGAGCTTATATAATTCAGGAAAAGACTAGCTTCTAATAAAAGTCGCTATTAGAAGTATATAGAGGTAGAGTTAGATTAGAAAGCTTAGAAATAATTTTAGAAAGATATAATTAGGCTCTCTTTTCTTATATTAGTAATAGTTAATAAAGAGTATTTTATATAAACTCTTATTAATACTAGGTATATATTATATAAGATAATTAATTCTCGCTTTATTAGTTAATATAACCTCTAATATATACTAATTACCCTAAGTATATAGAAGCCTTTAATAGGGTAATACTAGAGATAATTAAAGAGGTAATAGTATTTAGTATAGATATTAATAGTTATTATAAACCTTATACCTTCCTCTATATAGTCCCTAAGATCTCTAGCTTAGATATAATCTTAGATATATAGTAGTTATACTTATAAGATATATAGATCTATAGCTCGAGATTAGAACTATTTATCTCGTTATTAGAGACCCTAGTATAGAATAAGGTATATGACGTACTAACCCTAAAGTCAAAGAAAATGAATTATATATAGGTTTTAGTAGCCTTATTCTCTCACTTAGTAAAGAGGAGTAAGAAGAGGAATATAGAAGTCTTCTTAGCTAGCTTAGTTAATATCTAGAAGGCCTTAACCTAGAAAGTGAAGATAGACCTGTCACGAGACCGGGTCTCTAGGCTTGGAAAGCAGGTAGAGTGGCTCTATTCCGAGGATACTAAACTAAGGAGAGAAGCTCTAAATACAGGAGCTCTGGTGTTCTAATACTAGTGACAGCCATATGCGTCATCGCTGTCACGTGACGCTAAATTTCCTAGCGAGCGGCATGCATCACTCCACGCGTCACAAGACCCTCGTACGAAGCTTCTAGAATAGTATAAAGACTTCCTAGATATATTTAGCTTAGTAGAAGGGGAGAAGTTACTACCGCTTTAAGGCTAAGGGATTAATTACTAGATTAAGCTAGAGGTAGTTAAGGGGAAGGAGCTTATAGTACTATAGAGACCGCTATATAATATATCCCGGGACGAGCTCCTAGTACTACAGAAAACACTTATAGAACTACTAAATAAGGGGTTTATCTGAGTAAGTTACTCTCTTACTATAGCCCTTATCCTTTTCGTACGAAAGCCTAGTAGAGGGCTACGGTTTTACGTAGACTATCGAGGCCTAAATAAGCTTATAAAGAAGGACTAGTACTTACTCTTATTAATCTATAAGACTCTTTAGAATATTAAGAAAGCAAAATGGTTTACGAAGCTTAATATTATAGTTACCTTTTATAAGATCTATATTACTAAAGGGGAAGAGTAGAAAACAGCTTTTTATATATAATATAGACTTTACAAATAACTAGTAACCCCTTTTAGCCTAGCGAATACCCTAAGTATATTCTAGAAGTATATTAACTAGGCCCTTAGGGACTTCCTAGACAAGTTCTACTTTATATATATAGATAATATCTTAGTCTATTCCTTAGGGTTAAGAAAAGAGTACTATGAATATATATAGAAGGTCCTCTAATAAATGAAAGAGGTAGGATTATAGCTTAATATTAATAAGTACGAATTTGAAGTCAAGTTAACGAAGTACTTAGGAATTATTATAGAAGCTAGTAAGGGCGTTAGAATAGATCTAGCGAGGTCGAAGCTATCCTGAGTTAGGAGGCTCCTAAGTTAATTAAAGGTATAAAGAGCTTCCTAGGGTTTATGAACTTTTATTAGTATTTTATTCGGGAATTCTTAGAGATTATTTAACTACTTTCTAACCTTATATATAAGGACTAAGTATTCTTATAGACGAACTAGGTAGAGACTGCTTTCTAGAAGCTTAAGAAGATATTTATTTCGGCCCTAATACTTATATAGTTTAACTATAACCGAGAAACTATCCTCGAAACGGATTCCTCTAGGTAGAGTATAGGCGGTGTCCTTATATAAATTAATAAGGAGGGTATCTTATAACCTTATATATTCTTTTCGAAGAAGAATAACCCTATAGAATATAATTATAAGATCTATAATAAGGAAATACTAATAATTATCTACTACTTAGAAGAATAGGACACTAAACTAAGGAGTATTTACTAATTTAAAGTTTAGATAGATTATAAGAACCTAGAATACTTTATAATAGTATAGAAGCTTATAAAATAATAGATAAGGTAGTCCCTAATCCTCTTATAATATAATTTCAAGATCTCATATATTCTAGGGAAAGATAATAAATAAGTAGATATACTCTTAAGATAAGAATAAGACTTACTTACTAGGGAAGAAGATAAACATTAATAGTTAAGAATATTATAACTATTAAAACTAGAGACCCTTAGTAATCTCCCTAAGAATATAATCCTCGTAGTACTAGTATAGGTAAGGCGATAAGCTAAGGAGAAGCCCGCCCTAATTCTTAAACCTAGTTTAGAAGATTAAGACTAGGGATATTAAGAGAAGAGTTAAGATAAGGTACAAGTCCTCGGGGAGTAAGAAGATCTTTCTAAGCTAGGCTTAAGAAATCAAAGTCCGGGAAAAGACCTTCTTAGTAAAGAGTATATAGGGTAACGAGCGGGAAATCGTACTTAAGATAAGCTTAAGAAGCTATAGTAAGATACCTAAGAAGGAGACAAGTTATACTAGGTGATAATCGAAGTAATAAGGAAGAAAAATAAGTATTCTTATCTAGCTTAAAGATTAAAGTATTAATAGGAGAATACTCGCTATCCTAGTCTAGATAATTACTATTCCGGGGGTAATAATAAGTTCTAGACTTAGAAGAGCTCTATATAGAGCTAATCTAATAGATATACGACTCGATTTAGTATAATTACCTAGGGTAAGATATTACAAGTACCCTCCTTATATAGTAATTCTTTTAACTAAATATATTAAGACAAGTATACTAGTTCATATGAAACTATAATACCTATAGAAGAAATAAAGTATAGAGGGATCGTCGTTAAGGGTTCCTAAAGCCCCTCCTTATCCTAAGTTAGATCTAGTAAGAGATCTTAATCGATTTTATAATAGAACTCTTATTAAGCGAAGGGTATACTAATATAATAGTTATTATAGACTACCTAGGAAAAGAAGTAATACTTGAGGCTATAATAGATATTATAGTAGAGATAGTAGTAAAGTAGTTCACGAAAACCTATTATTATTAATATAGGCTCCTAAGAGCTATAGTATCTAATTAAGGGAAGTAGTTTATAGGAATACTATAAGTAAGAGTATATAAGCTACTAGAGATCACTCGACGACTATCTATAGTATACTACCCTGAGATAGACGAGTCTATAGAAAGGATAAACTAGATAATCGAGACTTTCCTCTATACCTTTATAGACTATGACTAAGTAAACTAGGTAACCCTTTTACTATATACTAAATTAGTAATTAATAACTAGGACACTACTTCTATAGGAGTTAGCTCCTTCTTTTTATCTCATAGATACTATATTAAGCTAGTCTAACTCTAGGACGAAGTTAGTACAGAAGGTAGAGGAGTATTACTTATCTAGATAATAGATAATATTATATATAAGCTCTATGACACACGAGAGTATATATAAACTATAATAGTAATAGCTTAATAGCTCTAAGAGGAAGTAGTGAACTAGAAGAGGAACTAAGTACTAGAGTTTAAGGTTAGGGACAAAGTATAGCTTAACCTTTAGAATATACGAATAAATAGACTAACTAAGAAGCTCAATACGAAGTATACTAAGTATATAGTAGTCGAGGCGATAAGGAGTTATAGTTTTCGGCTTAATATACCTCCGGGAATCTACGACGTATTCTATAGTAAGCTTCTCTAGCTAGCTATAATAGACCCGTTACCTTATTAGTCGTAAGACGACTCATAGCTATAACTATAGCTTATAGGAGACGAAGACGAGTATAAAATCGAATAGATCCTCGATAAGAAGTATATAAGACGTGACTAGGGAGTCTTAAGGAAGCTACTTGTGAAATAGAAGGGCTACACCTACTCTATATAAGAGCCGTATTCCGTACTAGAAGAGATATTAGCTTTAGAGGCTTAGGAAGAGAGTATTAGATAAAAGGAGGTTTCGCTTATATATTTATAGGGCTAATATTCACGGGTAAGGAGGGGGATAACATAATAGGTCGAGACTTAACTAATATACTTAGTAAGAAGCCTCACTTAGGTCACATGATCTCGGACATATCCATAGTCATGTGATACGCCCCCTTTAGTTAATAGAGTAACCACGTGTCACTCAAGGAGCTCAGACGCCTTAAGGAACACGGTTCTTATCCTCGCTTCCTTTTCTCTTTTCTTTTCTCCTTAGAGAATTCTATTTAGTTAATCGAACTACTAGTCTTCTTTATACAAAGGCCTAGCCCGTGATAATTAAGGTTTATAGTAGTAAAGTAGAGGAGGATAATTATTAAATATAATAGGTAATACCTCTATATAATTCACTAGGGGCTTAATATTAGGAATTAGGGGTAAAACGTGAGGCTAAGTTAGGGATCTTAGTAATATATTATTAAAAGTCGAGGTACTCTTCTCTTCTTTATTCTCTAGCTTAATATTTTTAATATATGAGATTCTTTAAACTCTAAGCCTTCGACTACTATATTAATCTCGCTATAATATTAAATTAAGCTAAGACTTAAATCCTCTAAATATGTATTTAGTTCTTATCTATAGAATATTATATAGATAATTTAATATATTTAATAAGATTCCTATTTCACTAATCTACTTTATAAAGAAAATAGTAAATAAATAATTATAAGTCTATAATCTAGAAAGAAATATTCTTTTAGTTACCTTTCAAATTAGGGTAGATAATTTACCCTTAGAATTAGGGTAAATAATCCGCCCTTAGAATTAAGGTAGATAATTTACCCTTAGAATTAGAGTAGATAATCCGCCCTTTAAATTAAAGTAGATAATCCGCTCTTTGAATTAAGGTAGATTACCTTATAAAGTAGATTATATCCTTCGAATTAGGGCAAATAATTCGCTCTTAGAATTAGGGTAAATCATCCGCTCTTTAAATTAAGGTAAATTACCTCGTAAAGCGGATCTTACCCTTCGAATTAGGGTAGATAATTTACCCTTAGAATTAGGGTAGATAATCTACCCTTAGAATTAGGGTAAATAGTTTACCCTCGGAATTAGGGTAAATAATCTACCCTTAGAATTAGGGTAGATAAGCTACCCTCGGAATTAGAGTAGATTACCTTATAAAGTAGTATAAAGCAGATAATTTACCCTTAGAATTAGGGTAGATTTACTTATTAAGTAGAGTCTACCCTTGGAATTAGGGTAAGTAATCCTTATACGACCTCTTAACTAGGGTCGACCCCTTATTACGAGCCTATAGACATGGGTCTGTGTATTACAGGGCATTTTAGCGATGCGTACTCCTAATAAAAACATATACAAAATAGACCATCTAAATACCCCCTTAATACTAGATCATGTCCCTAGCGAAGAGATTCGTACGAAGCACAAAGAAGCTATACGCTAGCTATATAAATAAGCTAAGTTTATGCCCTCCTACCTTACTATTTTGTACCACGTTAGAGAATCGTTAATTAATCGCGTTTTGTGATACGATGAGCCTGAGCGAGCACGACTAGGTCATACCGGCCTAGCTTATAAGCTTAACGATATATAAGTTAATTAGATTATTGAGTACCTTAGTGAGACGTATAGACAAAGGACCTTGAATTAGGTACTCTTACACGACGAATTAGGCCTTTCCTGTATATCAAAAACCCTTGAACGACGCCTTAAGTAGAGGGGCTATTTTCGCTGTGTCGCTTGCTAAAAGCCCTACCTTACCCCCGATCAAGTTTACTATTGATTCATGTGGGTAATCGCGTATATATTCTGGTATTTAGAGTAGAGGAAGGTTCTCTGGTCAGACGAGGTCACATTTTTAATTAGTAGGAGGACCGTAAAGGAGAAAGTGACGCGGAAGAGAGGGGAGAGGACTTGTCCTACCTGTATTCAATACCAGCTTCACTGCGGGCATACTACACTAGTCAATGCGTGGGGTACAATTGGATATGGATATAAGAGTCCTTTACTATTTATCCATGGTTCTGGTAAGTCAGGAGCCTTGACTCAAGTCGATTATTTAAAGCAAGTTCTTGAACCGTATATCTAAGGTTTTGTAGACGACTTTGCGACGATTACCCACTAACTTGACCCTATAGTAGAGTCTCTCTTTATAGAGGACGGTAACTCCGCCCACGGCCACAAATCTGTACGAAATTGCTGTGCGAGGTAGAGAATAGCTCACGGAATTATCCTTATACCTCACCCGTCGACTTCTCTAGATATGAACCTAATTAAGAAGTGTTAGAGGTAGATAAAGCAGAGGTTACACCGCCGGTAGCACTAACCAACGAATGAGGAAGAGATGCAAGCTGTAGTGAGGGAGGAGTGGGATGTAATTCCACAAGAATGGATTAATAGCCTTATAGATAAGCAAGAGCATTGGGTACATATACTTATGGAGCGATTTGGGTGGGTAACTCCTAATTAAATACTGCAATTGTACATAATCGCGATGTGGGTGAGGCCTGTAATACACAGACCTATGTCCGTAGGCTCGTTACGCCGCGACCTAACATAACGTAAGGAATAGGCTCAATAAGGCCTGAATATGACTAAGCAGGCATGCCTGTGGTGACATAACCCCCTCGTCCTCCGTTTTCGCACTTAAAAATTAGATCTTGATTTTCACCCCGCCTGGATGACTTACTCATACCACCTTCCCCTCCTCTTCTCTAGGATACAGAGCCGACATCCACACCAGAAGGGGCTGGCCCTCATAATAAGCTAATGGTCCTTGCTCTCCTACGATCCTGAATTGGCCATGATTGCTGGAGTTATTCGGCCCTATTGGGCGTGGGTTGTGTTTGTGAGAGCAGGAATGGGTCTTGGGTTCAAGGGGTTATTGGGAGGTTTGGGACTGTGGAGGGGGCAGGAGGGTTAACAGCGTGAATGGGCATTGTTTGGGGGTATTGTTGTTTGGTTGAATGGGTGAAAGGCCGACTACAGGGTAGTGGGGATGAGGGAGAGAGGGAGAGGAAGCTGATTTGAAATAGCTTGTCACTGAGATAAGAGAATTTTCTGCTAACTGCTCAACATGCCACGATGTTATTGTCTATACTTGGTCTGGAATAACTTGCCATCCCCCTATCCACACATCATCATTCAATCGTAATCATGTCGATCTTCTTCTTCTTGAAGAACTCCTCAAGCATAGAATGCGGTATCAGAAGGTTGCTCACAATCCTACTGCTCTTATTCCCCATTTCCCTGATCGCAGTCGGTGAAGGCGAGCCAGAGAATACAACCACTTTATCCCCAACGCCTAGATGCTGTTCGCCAACCCCGAAGTACCCATTCTCAGTGTAGAACAGTAACCGCCCGTTCGTAACCCCCATCATACAGTGACAAAATGTATCTGCACGTCGTTCACGTTTCAATGATTGTTGCAACTGCTCGCTAGACGTGACAATGCCGCCACGACGAACGCCGCTCAAGAGAAATCGGAAAGCTTCGTCAAGTGCAGCATCGATATCCTCCTCAGACATGCGTAGATCTTCTTCGGTCAAGGCGATGTTATTCCCTAGGAAGGTCCAGCATGCATTCATATGAGCCTTCAATTTGAGTTCCTTGTCTTTCAAAATCGCTGGACATTGAAGAAGGTCTTGATAGGTAGTGCGCACCCAATTGAGGACAGTATCTCTGTGAGCTTCAAAGTCTTCGATGGAAATATTCGGACGTAAAGAAGATTTCCATTTGATGGTGTCAACCACCCTGCCCGACAGGTGGATGCGGTGCCGACCAAGAATTTGATCCATGAAGGGGAATGTACAGCTAACTTTCGTACCATTTGAAGCACAGCTTGGGGCTGGTGGGAGAGGCTTTAGACCGCGAGTTTTGCTCCAGTCAGGGACCCAGGATGGCAATGACCGGTCGTTGGGATCATTTTCGCAGTATGGCAGGAACCAGAGCTCGCCGCGCTTGAGGTACTCTTTTGCGAGCTTGATGTATAGTTCTTGATAAGCAATATTATAGTCCACTTCAATCCCGAACTCTGCTCTATCTCTTGCCAGTAGCAAAAGTGGGTACACGTGGTCCCTGGGGTTCGTTGCTCCTAGAGCAGCCAGGAACGACTCTTGTAGTAACCATTGCAAGCTCTGCAGGCGTCCCGTTTGCGTGAACGTCAGCCGGGTGTCAATCATCGTCCATGGTCGATGATCCAACATTCTCGCGGATCGTCCGAGCTCCTTTACCTGCTGGTCCCACGTGCTCATGAAAGTGTCAAAGACATCACTCGCATCACCATTAGCAGGTGCGATTTTGTCGACTCCACAGGCAAAGACCACCTCCTTTGCCATGACAAGCTCCTGCCACACCCAAACTCGACCCCACCACTCTCTACTCAGCAGTTTTGCAACTTCGTCGATCGGAAAGCGTGGGATATTAATATTGGAGACCACCTGCTTCTGGAACATCCTGCCAAAAGACGCTGCGATGGCTTGATCTTTTAATGCTTGCTCGGATTGATCGACTGGTACACTTCCCATATCTACATTCGATGTACCTTCTTGTACGTAACCACTGGCTCGTAAAGCAAAACGACGCATGGCAAGAAGGGCATTGATGGCGATGTCGCTGCCGTCTGCAGGTGGGCCCAGCCAAACGATCACGCGGGAGGCTTGAGAATAGACGCGTTGCATTTGGGCGACTTGCCAGGCTTTCTCCGTGTTGTCTTCCTGGTTGATACAGACTGCATCAACCCACAGATAGAGTTCTTCGTCTAAGTAAGGACTGTACTTTGGCCGAAGATACCGTAGAGCAGCGTTTAGATTTGCTGTGATCTCGATCGATGCGTTGTTGCTGTTGCTGTTGCTGTTGCTGTTGCTGTTGCTGTTGCTGTTGCTGTTGATGTGAAGAACCGTAGGAGCATGGGCCAAGGCAGGGTTATTGACTTTCCCGTTCCAGGTGTATGAAAGTGCGCTGAAGACCGGATGCTCGTGTAACGAAGCGTAATCGATCTTGCATTGCAGGTCATCGGTCATCGACGAGCCAGGCATGATGCGCAATAGCCTGATCTCATTCTTCGCCCTATCGAGCGGTCGAGAATAGCTGTATGGAGCCATGGCTGTCTGACTCCTCGCTGCTGATCTCTTGTCGCTCTGCAAGTGCAAATAGAGAGGAGGAAGAAAATGAAAAATGAATCGAGGACATGGAGGTTCAGCTCGTTTGCGAGTATGTACCACATGCCGGCTAAAAACAGCGAAGCCTGTGACGAACAAGGGGTCAATTAAGCTAGCGGAATCTCAACACGTTAAGGTAACATATCCAAACTTAGCGCATCGCTGATAGCTAGGCCGAGCTTCGTCACACTTAACTCTTCGAATCCTTACATTTAGTTAGTGATGTCTACAGAGTTCGAAGAAAGCGTAACCTCGATTTGGCTCTTACTTGCAAGTTCTGCAATCATTCTTGCTCTTGTTGTGAAATCGTTTCTTCTTGTTTGTTCTCAATGCCTCTGTCTTGCTGAGCAGATCCTCCCCCGGGGTTGCGTCACTCCGGTTGATGTCAGGCCCCAATGAAGTGTTCACTGAAGAGGTATCCATTGCATTTGACAGCCCGAAATGCCGAAGGATAGAGCGGTTGTTAGGGCGTTGAACTGAACTCCTGACACCAGAATCGAAGCCTTTTCGGTTTGGGATGAAGCACGACGGGAATAAAAGTGATCGAGATCTCGGCCGACGAGCTCGGGGTGACGTCTGGAGGCGGCAGGCTTCAGCCGTCTCGCAGGGCTTAGGCGGACGGCCCAATCAGGTTGGGAAGGGGCCTGGCAATGCATCTCGCTTGTGTTACCCAAGCCAAGGTGGCAACGAGTCCAAAGGGGAAACAAACTTTCCTACCACTAGCTACTATTTACAAAGTGCAACCTGTAACAAAGTGATGCATAGAGTATTAAGGCTATCTGAACTTATCTACCTTGAATGTGCGATGAGTTGAGGGAACGCTTGATGGGACGGGAGTTTGAATATATTGACGCCTTGGGCTTCGGCGGCTCGAAAAGGAAAGGGAGCATTGGTAGGGAACTTTTCGAAAATCCCAGCTTGGTTTGAGACATGGAGAATGGGTCGCCTTGTCGGTCTATCGGGAAGATGGTAAAATGAAGTGTCTTCGAAATTTCATTTTACATCTTTTTTAGTTCAGAGGGGCGAGAGCACGTGATGTGAAGTGAGCCCATTTCCCCGACGCGAGTTGAAGCGCGTACTTTTGGGCTGCAACAACAAAGCCACCTCAGACCAAACTTCGTTGTACTCCAATCTCCGTGTACAGCACATTGGTCATGATACCTCGATAACATCTTCATTATAAGATCCTGCACAGGTCTTCCCCCCCGCAATCCCTAGCCTCGGCCGCAAATTATGGATATCTCCGATATTCTTCAAGGCCTTGGTTCACGCTCTGCTGAGCGTGATCCTTTCGCCGAGGACCTCGACGACCCATTCGCAGCAGATAGAGGGCAACAGTCAGGGCAGGCAGATTTACAAGCATTAACGAGAACTTGGGTCAATGAGCGCGGCGCCGCTGAACTTCTTCCGTAAAACCCCATCACCCGTTGCCCACGAAGCCTCCAAGTACAATAACTAACAGACTTCTTCTCCAGCTGGCCCAGAGATGGCCTAATCGAACGCGCAACAAACCGCATAAAGCAACAAATCGAGCTCGTCGAACAAATGACCGGCGACATGGACCCCAAGACGAACTTCAGCCTCATCATCATCCAAACCGAAGTCGAACGCTGGAAATTCCTCATCCGTTCCTACCTGCGAGCTCGAATTGCCAAAATCCATAAACATACCTTACATTACCTCTCTACACCAGCGTTATTAGAACGATTGAGCGAGACGGAAGTGGCATACGCGACGAGACATCAGCAGTTATTACACAACCATTATTTGAGCAGTTTTCTTGGGAGTTTTCCCCAGAATCTGCAGAATTTGAATGATACGGCGGGGGGCATAAGCATGATAACTGGCCCCGATGAGGATGGGGGTGTGTTTGTTCGGGGATTGGGCTCAAGAGATATTGGTGGCGAGGGGACGATTATTGTAAGAGGCAGAGGGAGAGACGGTGATGGGGAGGTTGAGGTTGAGAGAGGAGAAGTGGTGGTGGCTCGATGGTCGGACGTGAGGGACTTGGTTGAAAAAGGGGAGATGGAACTGGTTTGACAGGACCGTTATAATGTGAAGGCCCAAACTTCTGGACAACAGCAGCCCATTTAATCGCATCAGGAGCAGAATGTGTTGCGATACCTCAATCAACCGACAGATATCCCTACCATGTTGGCTAAGCCCGCCTGCTTCCAAGGTGGCGGTGGCTGAACTTGTTCCCATGCAGCGCCTCACCCCGCCCACCCCGCAATTACTATGTCAGCATAAGCATCCCTGGCCCCTTGGATGTATTCTTAGCAGACTTGAAGAATCCCGCGCTCGCTGCTCCAGCTATCGCTTGTAGGATCGCCATAGTACTAAGGATATGCTGTACTATCCTTTTCGCAGCTGCAGCGGACCGGCCGTGACAAAAGTGGATGCACACTGTGATGACATCCGCGGTAGCAGTCAGACAAGCTATGCTTAACATCACGATGGTGGGGCTTAGCTTGGCTACTTCAGGCCAGGCTCCGTCGATGTGTTTGGTCTTCATATAGGTAGTGAGGGTGAGGATTGAGATCGAGATAATGGCGACGGCAGACGAGGCTGTCAACACATGTTTGCCAATCGCCCAGATTGTTTCCTTACGGAGATTGGATTTCTGTGTACCATATGTAAGCTTGCTGCATCGAATTCCTCTTATATTGGACACACTGACTTCTTTGGAAGTATCTGGGTTTTCAACCTCTGGTTCTTCGGCGCTGCTCTTCGTAGTTTTGTCCCCGATCATACTGATTCTGATTTCTCTATCCCGCATGTTTACTTCACTAGTCGAGCCATCGCGGTTCTGAATTGTGATCTTCCAGTCTGGGGCTGAGAATTTTGGTGAGCTCATATCTCTCGGAGTTGTCGGTGTCATTGTTGTGACTTCATCAACCCAAGCCGATGCTTGTGAAGTCAGTTCTTGTTGTGGATTTGGAGTGGCGGTGTGTTCCAAAGCCGAGGCTGAAGTTCCGACCTGCTCCATCGTGAATGTAACTGTTGGAAAAGGAATTGAAAAGCGCCAGGCTGAGTAAAAATGATATGACGGAATTGAGGGTCAAGTGCAGTCTCTTAGACGTCTATCTAGGAGGTGCAAGATAGGGACTGCGATCATCGATTTGTATCGTTTCCGCAGCCCCAGTATCAGTCAGTTCAGCACCCACAACCTGCCCAAGTTGCACAAGAACTTAATCGTCACCAGTGTGGAGGGCTGGATGAGTGCTGAGCTGGAACTGCTGCAATGGAAAATGACCCTGCTGATCATGAACGTTCAAGCCTTCGGCTGTGTTCTCCTACCATTATAGATCACCACTGCAAAGCCATCAAGTGCCTATTGGGTTGACAGTATTTGGGCTTGATGTTCGTTCTTATCCCTATGCATGCCCCACTCGATTGGATATCTCCGGCCGTGTCTCGCCTTAGGGCCCGTTCGGCCAGACGATGTCCCTTTTAATGTCCCTAATTTCCCCGTGCCGCCCCTGTAGAATGGCGTTCGGCCAATTCGCGATGTCCCTTTTGATGTCCCTTTTGATGTCCCTTTTAATGTCCCTTTTAATGTCCCGCACCAGCTCCCATACAAATTGACGATGTCCCTCGTGATGCCCGTAAAATGAGAAAATGACTGACTTTACGTCCGTGATGTCCCTTTTGATGTCCCTTTTGATGTCCCTTTTAGCGTCTTTTGTACGTGCTAGAGCTAAATAATCACTAGAATTGCGCTATTTTGGTGCTCTATAGGCGCGTCCTACTTTCCTGCGCGCGACTTGATACCTTCCTGCTACATTATTTTTATGTTTATTCATAATTAGTAGCTTACTATAAGCTGACTAAACTATTAATAATCTGTAATGCCCTCTTTACTGCCCCTCGTACGGGCGCGGCCGAACGCCCCTACAAAGACGTGATGCCCCTTCTAATGTCCCTTTTAATGCCCCTCGTACGGGACATTAAAAGGGACATCGTTCGTACGCCGGGAATTACGAGGGACATCGTCTGGCCGAACGGGCCCTTACGCAGCCAGCCACATGAGGTTGGCAAACTTTCCAGCCCTCAGCCACTAGCTCGTCTTCGAGGACGAACAACGAGTTGCAAACACGCTGTGACATTTCTTAGATGTGTTACACAAGAAATAGGGCTGAGAGCGGTGACAAATTTTCGACAGAGTCTAACGCATCCCCCATTATTTCGACAACAAGAGTTCGAACTCCCTACTTCCACGCGATGGCTTTTATAGGAAGGTGGAGAGGAGGAAGGAAAAGTTGAGTGGCATTGGGGAGTGCGAGTGTTCAACCGTTCAATCGCTAAAGATAGCGAACCTTTGCCAAATATTCAGGCCCCTCAACACCACTAAGTTCCAGGCTCACCTCCCTGAAATGAAGCGCTTCGCGTCCCCTATTATTTCACTCCTAATACTTCAACAGCACAGCCTCTGCCTGATCCTAAAGTCCATCCAGCTCAAATGTAAAGAGGCACTTGATAGGACTTGATTGGATTTATTTTAGTTGTTTGAATTACAAGCAGCGTGGTTGCGATGAGTCTTTTAAGTGTTCTGGTACGGGGTAAGTCTCGCTTCAGCGCCTCGCGTAGGGAGTGCAACCAGCCGATGTCCAGCACACATCGGCGCGATTTGTGTTTTAGATATCGAAGGATTCGGGCTCGAGCTCGAGGGGTTTGATTCGTAGTACTGTAAGATCATTAATTTTTTAACAATTGAAAAGTTTGTAATACAGGACCCACACATATGTGGTGCTTTGAGCCATCCTAAATTATCCTCTTAGTAGGCTGTCAAGCCAGCCGTGGTGAAAGTCATTGTGAACACCAGCCGAGCACTCACGCGAGTCAAATGAATATGTCAATTCAAATCGACTCTTTTGGTATTCCCTTACTACCGCATCCCCGAAAATCAGCGCCTTAAACCCCCGATCCAACGCCCACAGCGTGTTCGGAACTAAGCGCTCACTTTCACAGACTGTCTCTGATCAAATCTCAATCTCAGCAATAAATCGAATACTCTGCCGAATACTCGGTCTCTTCTGTGGCATGATTCCTATGCAAGAGCTAAGCAAGTTCTGTAGATAAGGCCCATATTCTGCGATCTTGTGCTACACGACACTTGGTTGTAGGGCAACAGTTCGCAGTGAGACGAGGATGATGAACATCGTGCTTGTCATCCTAGAGTAGAATCTGGTTAGTAGGTCTCTTGGCAGGTTGGCTCGCGCTCAGAGATTCGACTTGAGGAGGACTCACGACAATAAGTAAATCCAAGTATCGACAGTGTGTCAAAGGATTATTCAAGTTATTCAAGTTATTCATGAATAATTCATGAATAATTCATGAATAACTTGAATAGAATATGAGTAACGAATATCTTAAATAACTTGAGTAAAATAGAATAATTATTCATGAATAACATGAATAACTATAAATAACCACATGAAAGTCACGTGAAAGTCAATTAATTATACTAAATTAATATATATATATTTAAATTTTAAAAAATAAACTAAGGTATTTATTAAGTAGCCTTATATAAGCTAAGCTAATACTCATATAAGTCTACTTAAATACTAATTTTCTATAATAAATAAACTAATTATCGCTAAGGTTCGATTCGCTTACTAAGCACCACTATTACCTGATTAGATAGCGAGGTGACGCTAGGTGCGGGCTCCCTAGAAGCCTTACCCGATTGGGCTAGCTCAATCACGTGTATAGATCACGTGCGTTATTCAAGTTATTCATGAATAACTCGAATAATATATGAATAAAATAAGAGTAACGGCTGTTATTCTATTCTACTCTATTCATTTGACACACTGAGTATCGACCAAGACTGTCTTTCTTAGCTATCTCCGAAAGCTAGATGAGTTCCTTGAGGTGCTAAGCGAGAACCTTGCCGTCCCTAAGGTAGACCAAACGCGCTATCTGAGCATCTCGCGAGAGAAGTGGATTGCGAGCAATCTAGCATTTTTATTAGCTACTTCGGATAAAAGCCTAAAGGTTATAGCTACTTGCATTAAAGAACACTATAACGGAGAAGGAATCACGATTCGGATAGTATTAAATACCGGGAATCTCTTGGCGATTCTACGAGAGTTTCTAATGCTTGCGAAAATCTTGTAGTAAGGCATACGGCGAGGTGAATATCCCGACCAAGTTCCGGACCCTAACTAATTTGCCTTCTAGATAATTCGAAAGCCGAGGGTACCGATCTCTCTTTTGAAAGGTTATTATCTAAGACCTATATCGTACCCTATTACGATTACAATCACGGCATGGAGAGACCTGGAAGACTACTAGAAGACTAGCCCTTATTACTCAACTATACGAGGCGATTAACGACAAGTCCGTTAAGGCCAGATCAGGGTTAACAAACAGCATATTAAAAGCTGGCAGAGATAGAGCAAGAGCTCTACACGTCCTATTTACCAAGCTAGAAGGCATATCGGACCTCCACGCGGAGACAGGCGAAGCACACGAGGTGGTTAGAGAGATCGCCAAACAGGCCCACGAATTCCCCGTGGCCACGCCCAGAACAGCTCTTCAGAGCTCGAAGCATCCGCAATTTTCCAAGACTGACCCGTGGATGTTCTATACGTGATTTTTGAAATGCTGTAAGTGTTCGAGGAATAGCCCTTGAGACTTGCACACAGGGTGGCAATAGGAGATTTTCTGCTCCGGTATGACTCCTTATAAGTGTATATGTTCAATGTGATCTCTCATCTTAGAAATGGGGTAAAAGGACCCCGTCTGTCGTGACGTCAGCGTCACCTGACCTGCCCTTAGCGTGGCACACCCTGTACTTAGCTCGAGCTCCCCGCTCTCTCTTCCTTTCCTCTCTTTAGACGTACACATACACCCAATACAGGACTGATTTCCTTCAGGACTTCTGTTACGGGTGTCGTGATACCGTCCGCTCTTTATAGCTCTTTTATTTATCACTAATGCAGTTAGAATACTAGGTCTTAGTAAAAATAAGATGGGATGGCTTGAGATCGGCCAATCCCTCCTTTAGCAGAGGTTAGGATAGGAGTGAATCTTAAGTCGGTACTATTAAGGCACTTTGTAACAGTAGTACAATACTAGTATGAGACTAGCGGAGTGGATCCGGCGCTTGATAATACCCTATAGGGTAATTTCTGTAATATATATATAGATAAGTTCCAAACTTCCAAGTAGGTTGCCTGCAGAACGAACGCCGCACGTGAAAGATTTGGAGCAGGAATGGCAGGTCCAAGGTATGCCTCCTGCGGCGTTCAAGCGGCCCGAAGCTGACCTTCGATCATTGGAAGGTTCCCTAGTTCGACTGGGAGATCTACCTCTGGGACTGCCGGCAGAAAGTTTTCGCCTGCAAGAAGCCTGCTTGAGGTTCGGTGAGTAAGTTGGCGGGATGGAGTTATCCCGAAGCTGGGCGAAAGGTGGAAACTGATCCCAGTGAACTCAAATCAATCGCGTTTTAAAGGCAAAATCCATCTTGCATGCTTTGTTGATTAGTCCGCGAACACAGGTGGTGGCAGCGAGGGTTGAACCCCTGGAGAAATCGGCGACCTTTTTCCGACGCACTTCGGCTTTATTTCTTGCATTTCGTTTGTCACCATTATCTCGGCTATATTTGAGATTTTCCTTTATGCGGTTGGTACCTGACATGAATACGCGGGTCCATCAGGATGGGTCGGGCAGACTCGCGTCTCTTTTGCCATGCCCTGCCTGCATGCAGATTCAATGATACTCAAAACGCAGCTTCAATGGCCTGCGTGCGACACAGCCGTTTTTCTTGGCGCTGCGTGGCGGTGAAGATAGGTCATGATTCGATAGGCACGGCCTCCTTCTTGCAGAAAATGTGCCTGCCGCCCTTATGTCTGTGGGAGATGGATGAGTTGAATCGACAAATCCTGATACGAGAAAGCAGTCTACCCAGTATAATAACTAGTGTTTGCTTCCCTCCCCTTCTCAGCTTTCCTTTCTTCAATTTTCTGCTTCTCTGTGCGAGTTCCCTGTAATTTCCTATTATTCCAACTCTTGATTTCGCCCTCCTTCCAGACAAAACAAGCCACTTGATATACTTCTGCCATCAACCTCCTGTAACTGACCATATCAGTTATCTACAGCCTCGTCGATATTCATTATGCCTCAATCTACTCCTACTCCAGCTAGGAACACCTCCGAAGCCAAGACTCATCCAACCGATCCCCGTAAGTGCAGCATGCCTCGGATGAGTTCTATCACTGCATGTATTGACGCTCTCAGTCTACGGGTAATGAAGATCAACTTATATACGCTTCTGTCTTGCTTGGTACGGGACGTGGGCTGCTTTTTGTTTTGGTGCTTAAATATAGATTTTTATCATTTGAGTCTCGGGCACAGGGCAATACTTTCAAACTTTTTTAGTAGCTACGTATGGATAGCAAGTTGCTTGCTTCTCGTCATATTTGCAGGACTAGGTATCATTGTCCCATGCGTTACCCCATGAACACGTCTCCTCCCCAGACCAGTGTCGATTTGCCGCCAGCGCTATCAGCAACTTAGTTACATTCCAGGATGTACGCAAATTTATCCGGGCTGCACTAATAGAGATAGCCGTGCCATCATCGCTGGTGTTCCAATGGCCCCTTCGACTACATGTGTAACAAACCATGCCTTATTCAGTGAGGGAAGGTAGTGACATGTCATGTGCTGCCAACAGCCGGTACGGCGTGGGGGATTCCCTGCGTAATTAGCACCATGAACCATGCCGAACGCCGCCACCACATTTGGTTGGCTAGAACCAGAGCAGCCCATCGTCGATTTGTTGGTGTTCTAATTTGGTCGAGCCGGAGATTTCCATACCAGCGATTACTGCAATAAACAGCCACCTGAGAGAGACTCTAGTGAGCTTATCTGTCAAGATCTGTATCCGTTGCTCTCTCGGGTCTCTAGTAATGATTGGGTCGTTTCATGAGGAAAGGCACTATCTGCCTACCTCTATGTAGTTCCCAAACTCATGGCGGGTGGCAATTCCAGGAAACCTATCACGAGCCACTATGCATATGCATCGAGATCTCTGAAGCCGAAGTCCGACTAGTGGAGGAGTGAGGTAATCAAGCTATCAAGAAAGGGTAAGATCTCAACGTTTCACTGAAATCCACGTGCACCTACCGCTGCGGCTCAGTAGAGGGTGTTTCCCTGCTCTTTGTCTTAGGGTGCGTCTCTCGAAGAGATAATTCCTAAGCGATAGGATCTCAACGGCTACAACGGAGATATATGCCCTCGCTTCAGCAGGAGCGAATGCCAAGCTGCGTCCAACTGTATGGGATATCTTCCTTTCCAACTCAGAAGGCGGTCTTCCATTCTACCACCCGGAGCCTAGCATCCAAGTTCCTTCCTGGGCAATTCCCGCTTCCTCGAAAAGTGTGGCTTTCCTTTGCCCAGCCGTTGGACGAGATGGAGCACGGCTTAACGGCGTGAGCAGGCTTGGCAAAAATACCTGAGGCATCGATACGGTATCGATACAGTATTGGTATTAGTAAGGTATTAGTAACTATCGATACGTATCGATTCCTTATCGATTCCTATACCGCTTTCTACCCCGCACCCTCTAATTTTTCACTCTCTCCATTCTCATATCTTTTATTATAATTCTATTTGGATCACACGCTTAATATGTCTTCTTCGTATGAGCTAGACTCTTCCTCTCTAGCTTCTGCTTTAGTAGATCTAGAAATAGAACCCTCCCACAGCCGAAAATTGAAGGCCCCGGTCTAGAAGTATACACGTGATCCTACTGAGAAAGAGAACCAAGCCCACTTCTATTGTATCCATTATAATAAGGAAACGAGAACACTATATAATACTTCTATTTCAGAGAATATGAAGAAGCATATATAAGGCTTTCACAAGATCCCCGTTAAGATAGCTATCAGTAAGAACCAAGCGATAGTTAATTTGTAATTGAGGTAATATTATCACCAAGCCACTGGAACGAATAAGCAAAAAGAGCTTAATACTGAGATCCTGGAAGCTCACCTCAATATCTTAGTCATTCTCGAAGCTCTGATTACTCTCATTATCGTACGGAATCTGTCCTATGCTCTCGTTGAATGGCCAGAGTTCTATACCCTTTGCCAAGCACTTAATTAAGCTATTAAAGGCAAGATTACAACTTCGTATTCAGGAATTGCTAGCTTAGTCAAAGGAGCTTGGGAAAGGCACTAGGATACTATACGATAAGTAGTCCAAGCTATACTCTCACATATCCATATCTCTCTAGATATCTGGACCTCTCCAAATCGACTACTTTTACTCGCAATCTGTGGCCATTTTACTACATATGATGGAAAGCAACAAAAGGCCCTTCTTGCTTTAAAGCAGGTCTCTAGCTATAGCTCAGAAGCTCAAATGTCGATCCTTTGGCTAGTCCTTCAAGATTATGGTATTACTTATAAGCTTGGGGCTATCGTATATGATAATGCCTCGATAAATAACGTCCTTTGTCGATTAGTTCAAAAGGAGCTAAAGGATAAGCTGAGCTTGAACTAGGAGGTAGATTACTGGCGTATTCGCTGTCTAGGCCATATCATTAATCTAGTAGTATAAGCCTTCTTATTTACGAATCAGGTTAGCTTAGAGAGCCTTGATTCATACGATGAGCAGGAGCGGAATACTAGAGTCTTTGATGTGATAGAGGCAATAAGGGCCTAGTTCAGGCTAATGGGACCCCTTGGCCAAGCATATAATATTGTAGTTTATATTCGTGGGTTAGCTGGAAGAATAAAGGAGTTTCGTACGCTTATAATAAGGCTAATTCCAATAGATAATCGCACGAGGTGGAATAGCTAGTATGAGATGCTTCATGTGCTACTTGACTTGAGGCTAGTAGTGGAAAGGTATTGTCAAAACCATAAGGAGGAGCTTGAGGAGGATATCTTGACTCCTAAAGATTAGAAAAAGCTTCGTATGATTAAGGACTTCCTTGGACCCTTTACACGAGCTACTCTTGTAGCTAAGGGCTTAACTTCCCTTGATTCTACCCTCTTTATAATAGATGTCTTAATTAAATACCTCTAATAAGAGAATGTAAGTTCTCCTTTCCCTTTATATAATCTCATGTGATTATACTAATTCTAATAGGCTAAATATCAGAGGAGTAAGGATCCAGAGGGGAGAGACTTCCTTTATCGAATCGAGGTAGCACACAAGGTTCTAGACGATTATTATATAAGAACCGATATGTCTCTAGTCTACGCTGCCGTATTGATCTTAAATCCTCGTAATCGTACGAGGTATATTGAGATACACTGGCCAAAGAAATGGTCAAAGCTAGTCTTAGCTAAGGTTAAAAAGCTCTGGGAGAAGTATAGGGAAATGCCTATTATTATACCTATGCTACTAGCTTTCCGGCAGAAAGGCTCATCTCACGAGCCACCAGAACTCGATATGTATAATCGTATCGCCTTATCTCTGAGAGTAGAAGCTTGGCCTATAAGTTAAGACGAGTTTGAGGACTATAATTCACTAGAATCGTATAATCCTGGTAAAAAGGGGGCTCTTGCATGGTGGTGCCAGGATGTATAGAGGCAACGCTGGCTAAGGCTCTCTCTTATGGCTATTGATATCCTCTCTATTCCACCGATGAGTGATGAGCCAGAGAGAGTATTTTCAGGAGGACGTCGTATGGTAAGCTGGGATAGGGCACAAATGGAGGCAGAGATAATTGAGATACGAGAGTGCTTAAAGCACTAGAAAAGGAGTGGGATTCTAGACACTTTCCTTGAGACTACGGGAGGAGAAATCTGAGAAAGAAGGGAGATTCTATACTTTTCATATGATACTTTAGGGCCAGATTGGAATCTCTTCTCTTAGTTTTTAGGTACTATCCGCTGCGCTACGGCCAGCCTTGGGTTGGTCCGTGCGCACAAATTTTCGCTTAATTCTGGCTAATCAGAGGGCTGGGTTTTCCCCTTCAATTGCTTCAATTCTACCTTTCTCTATGAAATACATCAAAACAACCACGATTCCTACATAAATAAACATTACACTGCTTACAGCCATAGATAGACTAGTGTATCGAGCTCTCCCTGCCCTGATTAGCTGCAATTTCAGCTAGTGCAACCCGTTTTTTAGGCCGATCCCTGAATCTCAGTCCCTTACAACACACACACTCTCTTGGTTTACCAAGCTTTACTTGCTCATGCAACTAAGGGGACACCTCCTCTGCTCCCTGGCTTATATGTGATATTCTTCTCTTTGGGCACACCTCACCCTCCCTCCCTTTAGCTAAGAGAGCACCAATTAATTGGTTCCTGAAATCAGACTGGCTCCTAAAGCTTACAGCCCTAGGCTCTGGTACATCGCTACATAAAGCAAGTAAATAGCAATTGACCAGAACCGTACGAAGTAACTAGTGCTCTAGTGCTTGGTGCCCTCCCCGCTCCACATGCCGTAAACCAGCGTTCTGGGCAGTCAAGTGATCAAACTCGTTAACTGCTCCCATATGATAATTATATCCGTCCGCAATTGCAGGAATCGAGAGTACCTTTGTAGCCTGATTACCAAAGGGTACTCGTGCAGTTTTTGCTTTAGAAGAAGTCTCCTTAGGCCTCTTCCTTAGCCGTAAAACACGCTCGTCACCTGACATAAAGGAAGACATCATTAAAACAAAGGCTTGATCTTTCCACCCAATATGACACACCTCTCCATTAGGTGTATACCTAGAATAGGTCTCTCCCCAAGGGATTATATCCTTTCTGTCCGATTTCTGAAGGTCAAGAAGCTCCTTAATAACTCCACCAGTTGTCCTGCATGTCCCAGTAATTGCAACTCCCTGGGAGCGGGCATATTAGATAAAGCGAGTAGAAACAAAGAGATTATCAAGGTATACGTGATAGCCAGAGCCCTCAGGAGGCTTACGTAGTCTTTTAATCAGGTGCAGGACTACTGCTTGTGTCTTGTTTCCACCATTTCCAGCTTTAATCGTTCCACCAAGCTCCCTGGGAGTACGTACTCCCACAGGCCCATTTTTTTGTCCTGGAATATGCCAGTTCCACACGAGTAAGAAGCCCCTTTGAGCTGCCCCCCAAACCTTATATCCAGTAGGTGTAGGCTTGTTTGGAACAGTAGTTGTCTCCTTTGATCGACCTTCAAATCGTACGATTATCTCGTCCACTGCCAAGTCCCGTCCAGGCTTCCAAACGCTTAAATTAACCCCTTGAATGTGTGTACTTAAGGCTTCAACCTGCTCGGTAATTTATTAGCTAGTTTCAGGTAAAATGGACAGGAAAATGGAGGTTACCATCTCATATGGGCCTTGTTCTTGATTTCCATGGAATCGCACACGCATATGAAGCTCCTGGAACCTGTCCCTGCTCATATAGCTTGTAATTGGGTGTAATGGGGCAAAGTCCCTTGTATTCCAATAGTCTGCGATCTCATTATCTATATGCAAGGTCATATAAATACGAATTGCAAAGTAGATATAGATCTCTCCGCAAGAGGTTGGGTACCACTCCTTTGCTCTTGCACGAGCACACGAATCGTCCTGAGGCTCTCGCAGATAACTGTTTGTCTTCTCAACTATCAAATCGACGATTTCTGGCGTGTAGTATAAAGTAAATAAAGTAATTGGATCATCGGGAGAGACGTTATTTGGTAGGTTGATTTCCCAGCCCCAATCAGGCAATTGCATGGGCTTAAATGAGTCCCCTTAATTGCGCAGTGGATTTTCATTGGGCCGGAGGGTCCCTTTATCGGTAGAATCGAATATAGTATCTTCTGGCATTGTGGTTGTGGTGCAATTAATCAATTAGATGGTTTATTTACATGTAAACAGAGAACTGGAGTTTTGGTGTTCCTCCGGAAAAACAGTTATTCCGGTCCGAAAAACCCAAGGCTGGCCGCAGCGCAGCGGATATAAAAGAAATTGCAATTATAAGTAAAATCAAAAGAGGGCAAATATTGAGAGCTCAATGCAGTCTATTGAATATTGTGTAAAAGCCAGGCAATCGTATGATACAAAGAGAGCAAGTAGCCCCATCTACCTATGCAAATGGGTAGCCAAGGATTCGCTGGCCAGGGTAAAGTCCAGGCTTTGAAACCCGTCCACTTCGTGTAGTTTTAGGAGATTTAGGCTTTTCTCTAGAACCTCCCTCTCCTCCATTATCATTAATATCTCGTGCACTGCATTGGGTCGCATAACCATGACGAATACAGCTACCACATGCCCCATGCCATTCTCCACCAGGAACCCTTAAACACTCCTCAAATATGCCTTAATTATTCTCACAAGCAGTACAAGGAGTATGAGTATCAGCTTGGCCACTATATTACTTAGTATAGATCATGTGAACTCAGAAGAAGTAACTTACACTCGTTAGGTCAAGATTGCATTAATAACCTCAGGGAGAAGTGGGGTATTAAAGGTACCAGGAGTATAGGGACCCTTAATCTCAACATCTGAGGGTGCTGGATCATTGATATCAAAGGTACGCCTCTGCTGAGGGCTACCATTAATAACTGAGGGCTGGAGCTCATTTCCTCCCACACGAAGGAAGTAATAAACCTTATTAAGGTCATTGTCATCCACACGAGTCCAGATGACGAGATCCTGTTGAACTTGAGCTGCCATTGTATGTGTATGAAGTATTATATGTGAGGTGTGTGTGAGGAGAGAGTATATGTGTGTGTGTGGGGAAGTTAGAGGGAAGGCTAGGAGCTAAGAGCTTATTTTATAGATATCTAGGGCTAAAAATGACTCAAATGGGAGCTTGAATGATTCAGATTAAGCTATGAATTAAGCTGTGAATCATGTAATTGTTTAGTATAGTTCAGATGATACGGGTAAAATGATTGGCTAGAGCCTTAGAAATAAGGCTATAAGCTATGAATCATATATTTATTTACTATAGTTCAGATAATGGAATTGAAATAATTAGCTAGGGCATTAGAATTAGTCATATTAAGCTGTGAATCATATGATTATTTGGTATATTAGATATTAGATGGTGGGGTTAAAATAATTAAGTAGGGCCTTAGAAATAAGGCAAATACTGACTAAGTATCGATAGAACTATCGATACCTATCGATACCTTACGATTCTGGCATCGATTCCTATCGATACCGGAAATTAGGGAATTTTTGCCAAGCCTGGGCGTGAGCTGGGAAATCGTTAAACCACATGATCTCATCATCTTCTGTTGAGATCCATACTCCTGCTGGAGCGGAAAGAAGTTCAAGCCGCGTCAAACGGTGTGGGTGATCTCCCTCCCTCCCGTCAAGCATTGCCTCCCGCCTAGCATCCCAGATCCACCTTCTTGCGACGGGACTTTCGCATCCTCAAGATGCCTGCCTGTTGGATGAAATCAAGCATGGCTTGTTGATTCTTGATGCGTCTGTTCCCACCGGGGGTCGACACGAGGACTACCGTCGTCGCCTCATTGCTCTTTCAAAGGTGTGCCGTCTTCTTCAGCGGCTCGGCCCTCCTCAGTTGCACTTGTGCAATGTTCCCTGTTCTTCTGTTGTCGAAAGGATCCACGAGGAATACCACTGGCCGGCGGGGGAAAAGCTGGATACTTGGTTGCACACCTAGAGGCATGGATGATCGCAGTTTCGGATGAGGCTTGAATAGTGCCGAATCGGTTGGTTCCGAGAAAACAAGGCACCCTCGATTGATTGCAGGGTAGATCACCAAGCTTAAGTTCCAATTTTACTTTACGCAATGCAAGGCGAGCACCTCTGAGCAATCCATCGGGAGTAAGGCAATCATCCGGTCGTCGGTCCTGAGACAAGCCTTCCAAAGTAATAGTCGGACTTAATGTCGCGCTAAAGGGGCCCTTCCCTTTAGTCAGGGAAAGCGAGTTATCCCAGGAAAGCGAGATGTCCCGTTTCGGCCTTTTTTAGCTTCTAAAAAACAATATCAGGAACCTACTATAGAAAATCTAATTAATGCGTTTTATTCGCGATCTCATAGTTACCTATCATATACTTAAGGGCTACAGTTTTAAATACGTAGATAAAAACCTATAATTACTAGAAAAGTCGTAGGTGCGACACTCGCGAGAAAATCGTGTGTTAATTTTTGTTCCTCGCGAAAAAGTTTAGTGTGAAATCGCACTAAAAGTTACGGGACATCTCGCTTTCCCGGGACAACTCGCTTTCCCGGGACAACTCGCTTTCCCCGTCTGGTTGACCATAGCGACCAAAAGGCTCAATAGCTTTTTCCGCGAAATCGAATTTTAGGAAAATCGAATTTTTGACTATATTATATAAACTATATATAATTCACAGCTTCATATGACTATTTCTAAGGCTCAAGATTAATCTTTGGAGGCATTTTTAGTACTACGTAATACGTGCGATACGTTGAAAGTGGAATAATTAAAGTAAATAGTAGGTGGTAGGTTAAAAATACGATTTTCCAAAAGTCCGATTTCGCGGAAAAAGCTATTGACCCTTTTGGTCGCTATGGTCACCCGTACCCCGACTGAAGGGAAGGGCCCCTTTAGCGCGACGTTAAGTCCGACTATTAGGGGAAAAACTAAAAGGACCCCCCCCCCGGTGTCGATTAGGGCGCACGGACAGGAACACCAAAACTCTAGCTTTTTCTTTAAGTTTAATTTCCTATATAAAGAATTATTATAATTAAAAAAGAGAATTCTATTATAGAAAGCTAGATTATAAGCTAATAGAATATAAAGTTTTTATTATATAGTAATTAGTATATCTAAAGAATTTAAAGAAAGTAAGGAAAGTCGGAATTTTAAGGCCCTACAAGAGCCTGAAAATTTAGCGATCGAGCGCCTGGAAGAATGCGATTATTACGACGGTTCCAGGTGCTTACTCGCTAAACATGCGGAAACTACTCCACTCCAAATCCGCTCCGGATTACATTTCGAGAGTCGCAGGCTCGGGGGCCCAACGACCAGCAGGCGGGGAAGGAAGATTTGCTTCTTTCCAGGCAACGCGGTTAAAACTGCCCCCTGCAACGATGGCTCTGAAATGCTCTTCTAGTTGAAATAGCCTTTCAAATCGTTAGCAAAAATTAGAGTACCTGATTCTCAGGAGCGTACTTCTCAACAACCTCTTTGTTGAATTGGGCATCAATGTCGGTAGCTGATATAGCGTATCTACTGAGGTGTTAGTGCCATGTACCTGAGCTCATACTTGAGGAGCAATATCAGCCGAAAGGTCAGACCACTGTGTGAATAAGAAGTAGGGTTTAGCCCGGCATTTCCATTTAGTCTGTCGTTGCAGATGTACATGCAGGCTGCGCGGCCAGAGCAAGAGTTGGCACTCTGTGCCAAGGGAAGTGATGCTTTTAGCCTTAGCAAAGGTCCCAACCCTGCGATTTGTACTGGCCCTTGATGCCGGCCGCCATTTCGTGCGTTGGCGGCGACGAATAGGAAGACGATTACACACTTGTCCCTGCGGCTGTATAGCGAGGGACAGGGAGGTATAGAGAAAATGAAGAATTATTCACACCAGAGAAAATAGTCTCAGGTAGTATAAAGATCAGTGTCTGCTGTCTTTCTCGTTTCACTTTCTCCGTCCTTATTCTTTGCTTTTCTCCGTCAGCTTTGTGAAATCCCTATCATTCGAGCTTTTGAAAGTAGCTTTTTCCATCACTCCATCCTCATCCAAACAATCTCAACCCCCGCCGCTTCGAACATGCCTCAAACAACCCCTACTATTGGATCGCCAGTCTCCCAAGCTGGCAATACATCTCAAATCAAGACCTACCCAATCGATCCTTGTAAGCGCAGTATACCTCATCCTTGTCATCCGCCATATGGCTGACATTCCGTGGTTTACGGGAAATAATTTTTTTCACGGGCAACGTTTTAACTTGGGGCGGAAGCTCGAGTTACTTTGCAGCATTATTTTCTCTTTTGGTGCTTCGGGGTTGGACTAAGATTTGGATGAAGATACATACTTGACTGCAGAGTTGAAGGAAACCGTTTGAATAGCCCTCTTAATACGCACAGAAAAGTTAGCAAATCCGCCTAAAAGTCGGTGATTTCCCTGTCTCCTTTTCGGGCTTACGTCTCCTCCTTCCGCTCATAGCCTTACATCCGCATTCCACTTCTTGCAATTCGTCATTCTCGTCCTTAGTCTTGTGAGCATTAAATCTTGGGTCTATTCTGGACATTTAATCGATCAGAGCGAACCAGTCACTTGTCTTGAAAGTAATAAAGTTCCTGTGAGATAGTGAGAGGGGATTTGAGGATTTTGATGCGCACTGAATAGAGTTACACGAGGTCCCCAGCCTTTCTTCCCGCCTGTGAGATTTTCTAGTCCCGTAATAGCAACGCCGCGTGCACTATAGATTGTTTTCGACTAATCGAAGAAACGGTTATTATTTATACCTAGGCGCTTACTACCTGCTAACCGCCAAAGCTCCGTAATCTTTTATACAGAAGAGCAAAGCCTTAATATTTAATTATTTTTTAGTCTAAAACTTAAATAATCCTTAGTAATAGTTAAGTAATTCCGCGAGGCATCTCAAGTTCTGACTTACTCGTTAAGACCTACTCTATTAATTCATATAAGAATAGTACTATTTAATCTCTCTACTAAGCACGCTAGCTAACGCTTATAGTCTATAGCAGATAATTTATTTCTTAATATTTATTTAGTATATTTCTGTATTACTTATATATACCTGCTACTAGCTTAGACTAATACTTGTCTCCTATTAGTCTATTCTAGTTTTCGGGTTAATAATACATTATTTTTATTATTATAGCAAATCACGTTTTGAACTTACTCTTAGACTTAGTTAAATAATTTAAATTATATCCTAAAAGCGGTCTTAGATTATATAGTCTTAAAAGTAAAGAGTCCTCGAGTAGAGCTTCTCTAGCTAGAGCCTTTGTCTAGGGGTATATATACTACGTGTGTATCCTAGCTATTAGCTACTATTCACCCGTATACACTAGCTCTCTAGTAACGCTTAAGGCTTGAGTAGGGGAACACCGCCGGAATGTACCTATTTCTGTCGCTAGTGGGCTAAACACGTAACTGCTTCGGCAAATTGAGACCGGCTCAGGTACACTCTGTACCTAGTAACCCCACGAACCTCACTTAGTGTAAAAACATTGAGCTGACGATGAATCTTTTGTAGCTTTGCTTCAGATCTGCTTGAATGATTGCGTACCGTCAGCTTGGTCGTCGTGCCTGCCTAGCTTGGAGAGGCTGTTTGGGGTGAGCTTAGCCAGCCACCGTACGTACCAAATTCTGAGTTGCCGTATTCATTATTCCGTAATGCCGGCCTCAATTCTTGCCAAGCGCATCACACTGCTCTGTCAGGCAGCTCGCAAGCCGTTTACTTCATGTTTATGTCTCTACTTTGCTTTACTTTGCTTTCCACGGCCCTGGTGACGCATGTGGACTCCTCGGTGAGATGAAGAAGTGGCCAAGCTAGTCGGGCGCTAAGAGTACTCACCCCAGTCCAGACCCCAGTCCACAGCTATTTTAGCTCGTAGCTATAGTACTTCGTACGAGAGTCAGTATTGTGCACCCTAGCGAGATCCTCCCTGTCTCCGTATATCGTAGCGTTTGTATTTTCGAAAGCGAACGTAGCTTATCGTAGTTAAAATGCGCGAAAGACGCTAATTCGTGGAGCGAGTGGGCTCGCGCGCTGATAGGCTGTACGAGCACCATCCCAAAACGTCCGAAAAACACGCAGCCGATCCCAGGAAACATGCACCCTTTCTATTAAATCTTCCATCGGACCCTCTATTAGAATATGCAATACATACATCAAGATATACACCTATCCAGCACGTATATATATTTGATGGATATGGAAATTCCAATTGCTCTGTTCCTTGGCTAGCCTCATGGCTGCCGTTCAAAGGAGGGAGGCAATATATCTTCCCTTTGCCTGTGGCGCCTACGATGTGATCACAAGTGATAGGTTCGCGTAGCGAGTTTTGCGCCACTGGCTATCACTGTCGAATGAGCATGGAGGGGGTGATCTCTTAGATAACATATTTGTCGCACCACCCTGACATGCCCGGTATAAAGACCAGTGTCACTGCAAACAGTTCTTTTTTTCGATTTCGTCCCCAAACTATTGCATCCTTGCTCTGGTCTACTTCGACAGAACCTCCTTCGGTCTGTTCATCTAGCCTTCACGCCCTACCTCAAACCTTTGTCTTCAATACACTTCATTAACAAAGCCTCGATCTTCATCATGCCTCAATCTACTCCAGCCCTAGTTTCCCTAGCTGGGAATACCTCTCAAGTCAAGACTTATCCCACCGATCCCTGTAAGTGCAGCATGCATCAATGTCTTTCATCGTTGCCAGAATTAAAACTCTGTAGTCTACGGCAAATGAGGCCAGGCTGGTTCTCAACTTGTCCAGCAGCGGAAACACCCTTTGCTTAGCTGTGCTGGTTCTGAGGAGTAGATGTGTGATATCTTTCGAATATCATGTTTTGGTGCTAGGGGTTAACGCTTGAGTGAACTAGGACTTTACAGAGTCGGAGAGAGGTCACAGTTCTTCAATAGTCATATCTGAATATTGACCATCTAACCTTCTGTTATACTTGCGCTGTGCAGCGTCCTCCAGAAGTCTGCTCCACTCATTCATCCAGCCCCATCACAATATGAGAATGAATCCATCGACTGCTGCAGCTCCCCCCGCATCGAGTATTTACACCTTATAATGACTGCACGATTCGCATTAAATTTGCAGGACTAGTGTTAATTGGCATCGACAAAACACCGCAAAGCTATTGTGCTGTGCCGCGACTACATGGAAAGCGCAGAAAGCACAATATGGAACGCACGGTTACGAGGACACCACGCTGCTCGCAAGGCTCTCCCGCCCCTGCCGCCATGGACCAGCCGCCGCTCTCATTGGCCTACGGGGTAGCTAGCGAGTTGACAGCTTGGAGATGGGGAGGGGGTGTGCAGGTTTTAGAGGCATGGGGGTCAACCAGACTGTAGGGTCCGGGGACTTGATCCTGATCAATTACCGCCTAGCCGTGCACACCGCCGCACCGAAACACTCGCTACAGCCCCCAAGGATGCCCCCCCTGGCCCGGGGACTTCCTGTCGCTGCCTGCTTGCCGCACTGCGCGATTTGATTATTCCAGTCGCTTTGGGCGATCCGTCCTGAGTTCTAATAAGGCTAACGGCACCGTTTAAGCGTTAGGTATAAGCGCGGGCCGTATTCAGATAGCACTAAAACCACAAGAGGGCCAGATAGACAGACCGCCAGACCGCCAGATAGCCAGATAGCCAGACAGACAACTAGACAGACAGACAGACAGACAGACAGACAGACAGACAGACAGACAGACAACTAGACAGACAGACAGACAGACAGACAGACAGACAGACAGACAGTCAACACCCAGCACAAACACTATATTGTATACCTCTAGATCTCCATAATCATCTATATATATTTGTCCTTTTCGAGAAGCTCTGTTGCTTCGTCTGGTTCGTCATTCATCTCAAAGCGCCGAAGTGTCCGTGTATGGAAATAGATGTATTGCAACTTGTATGCTCGATCAGCTGATAATCAGGTTCGAAGTTTTGAATGAATATATCCCATTACTGACCACACTCACTCAGAAGGGGCAGAGGTCACATTGGTATTCATAGGTCAATCTGATATCCTTCACATCATCAACGTTGCCTGCTATCCTTTCAGAAGGCACAAAGTGATCCGTGCACAAGCCGATGAAGCCCTGGGCTGTCCCATTAATTTGCATATTCGGGAAGAACCGGGAAATCGTGCAGATCAGCTCTGTCCATGGATCCATCATAAGTCGCCGCGCTAAGAAAATTGCTTGCAGTTTTTCAGTGGTGGCATATCAGCCGCAAGCGGGGCCGCAAGATTTGTTTACTGACTCTGCTTTGCGCTAGCGTTATGCAGGTGGGGGTAACCAAATTAGGTTAGGCCTACCCAATGGGTAGCAAGTGGAGCTTGTAACCGAAATCGGATTAGGGTCCCCCAATGGGAGGTGTCTGTAAGCGGCCCTGCATTTTCCTGCTACCCACTGGGGAGCGTAACCTAATTTGGCTGTCCGCTACCCATTGGGTAGGCTAACCCTAATTTGGTTGCCCCTACCTGCATAACGCTAGCGCAAGCAGAGTCACACACAATCATGCGGTCGGGTTTCGCATGTCATTTGCTCACTGCCATATAGCTCTTATTACTGTTGTGCAAGCTCAATGGCCAGTATCTCTTGGTCTTCTAGTTAGGACGGCACACGATAGTGTGGCTGCCGTTTCCCGCCCGTCGTTATAGAGGCAAATTCAAGCATAGATGCTGGAAGTATGAGAGTCCATTGAATTTGATGATGCAGAGGACGCAAGCTGGACCAATGAGAGCATATGACCAGCCAAACAGCACGTATATGCACTCTTTCAGATTCTAACCACTCTTCTTATAAATACCCAGGCTTTTCCCCATCGTATCCTCGGCCCCTCAGCTCGATAATCAACTTGCATTTTCGTCTTTGAGATATCCCCATTGAGAGCTCAATACAGTTCAACTTTCACGTTCAAGCTAGACGTTCGTATATATCTGCTATCAAGACCCTATCATCAAACGCCCTCAGCCTTGTTGGCTCTCAAAATATGCCTCAATATTCTCCCATCAAAATAAGCGGTTGCACAGTCCTCATGCAAGGAGAAAAAGAGACATCTCAAGTCAAGACTGTCCCAGCTGATCCTTGTAAGTGCAGCTCCCACTCAACCACTCACCAAGCATATGGCTAACTCTCCGCAGTCTACGGCAAATGAAGCTCTGGTTGTGACCTCATGTCTCAGGGAGGAACCTTCAGCTGCTCTATTATTACGCTCCTCGTCTAGATACCTGAGTTTGCAAATTTCCTGAGGAATCTAAGTAACATCCAAGGCTTGTTGAAAGGGTATCTGTTAGTTCTTTAATGATCGCATCCAAATATAAATTGTTGATCCTTTCCTCACACACGCGAATAATGCGTAGCTTCGGAATTTTTATAAGGACGAACTCTCAAAGTTAACACCTCCATGAGTATAGCCACGTCTTAGCTAGCCCACGTGGTGGAGTTAATTGCAGCGTCTATTCCGGCCGGCTGTCCTAAGCGGTTGTGGTTATCCCGGGCCGAAACTGGAGGGATGTTTGGCAAAGCAGATTAGTGTAGAATGGCATACCTTGGTCTCTGAAATTAATGCATCGCAAGATCTACATCTACACGCAACTTCACTCTCATAGCAATTCTGACATCAATGCTGTCCACCCAGTCCCAAATCCAGCCGGTATGCGGCCCGTAGGACCACACTGGGCACATGACTGTTGATTATGGGTGCCAGCGTGTCTGATAATGGGATTACGGCAGTGCCCCAGTGGCTGCAAGGATGCGTCAGAAACGCCATTGGCCACAACGCTGAGCTAGGCTGCCACCGCAAATGCATTTCCCTCCTCTCTTTGTCTAATTCAACATATCGTAAAACGCCCAGCTGCTGTGGAGCAAACGGAGACCTGTTCGTCACAGCGCAAAGGATTGCTGCGGCACTATTTGGCGTAAATTTCGAACGCTGATTCCCCCGATTCTGATGACTGTCCGCCTCGCTTGCTTCTCATACATAAAGCAAAAGCATCTGCAATGCAGCCACATGCAGTCCCGCAGGAAAGCACGTCACGACTAAATCCCTGCGCGCCCCTAAATATGGCAGGGCGAGGCTGATTCGATTGGTTCCGAGGAAAAGGGGGCAGCCTCTCTTGATCGAAGATCCGCACTCGAGCCAAAGATCTAAGACATCACGTTGCAGCTGAGAGCTCTTCGTCAGCCACGACACTCCCTCAATGAGCATTCCCTTCGGTTTGTCGTTAGTTGATGACGGCTATAGGCTCGCGAGAAGACACGCACGGCGCCCCGTTGGCTTTGGCCGTGACGGACGCCAGTAGAATGGCAGCTTTACCTGCGCGTCCCGTGGGACTTCAGATAGACGGACGCATCAGGGACCAAAGGATCTCTCATAACGAGAGATTTAGTCTACGTAGTATAAAGATCTATGTCTGCTGCCCATTTCTCCCTTCTTTATGTCTCCAATTTGTCCACTTCTCTCCGCGAGTATACTTAAACTTTCATTCCTTCAAGCCCATTGACTTCGCCTGTTGTTCCCCGACGGCAGACCACCTTGTATACCGCGCCTGGTCGGCATTCGCCATGCCTGAATCTGCCCCTCCCACCTCATCTCCATCCACTCAGAGCGGAGGGACTTCTCAAGTCAACACCCACCCCATCGATACGGGTAAGTATAAAATCAATTCATATCCACACCTAGCACCCAGTTAACCTTCCGTAGTTTACGGCGACTGATCATCCCTCATGCAGAACTTTGTCTTGAGTTACTTTCCAGGGTTGCCTTTGTCAAGTGGTTGTGAACTCAAGTTTTGGGGGCTAGGGTATCGATGAAATGTGCATGGACCCGAGGGGATGCCTTAGTCGCTTAATGGGTGTATTTGAATATCGGAGGGTTTTTTTCTCTGCATATGTGCATAATCTATGGATTTGAATACTTCATGTGTGTAAAACTTGAAAGTTGGCAAGCCCAATGATGAGTGATTCCCTTTTCTGGGATTGCCTCCAAACCGTCCCTTTACGCCCTAGCACCAAAGCCCTACTACTTGCAATAGGCCATTTCTGCTCTCGGCAATCATGAGATTTGAATTTCGAGTCACTGCTGCTGGGCATTGCATCGAGCAAGGCGGAGTGTTCGCACCAGAGTTATGGCAGACCATGCTTATGTGGTAACTCTGCGCCTTACTGGCACCTCCTAACCAAGGAAATTTCTCAATTGAGATGATCCCTCCCCAGTTGAGCGATGAAGTTGCCATTTTTGACACCATGTCGTGGAAGTTGGCTGTAAAAAGTGTCGTTCAGCTAGGCAGGGGGCTTCTTCCACAAGCTTTGCTAAGGCGTGAGGAGTTGTTCGTTGGAAGTTTACCATTTCTTCGGACCCCATCGCCGCGTCATTGACTCATTGCCAGCAAGCCAAGGAGTTGACGGACGGTGGAGAGATCCCGGAAAGGGGCTAGAAGAATTCAAGGCTCTCGCTTGACTTGATTGGAACTTCTCTCATCCACCCCGTATCTCAAACCGAAGGCGTTCCGACAGACCCGCCATATGTTTGCGGTCAGCACAGGAAAGCCAAAGAATACATTTGCACGGCTCGACATTGTTCACGAACGCGCTGAAGCAAGTCAATTTTCCCGTTCCAACCACCCCAACGCGACAATTGTCGACGAGATTTTCGGCCCAAGGTCATGCAATTCCTTCGTCGCGCTGGCATTTGTCGAAATTGTTGCCTTTTGGAATGCCGTGACGTGTATGTGTATGCGGCCTGATATGCAGCCGTCTCGCCACCCACACCGAGACAGAGACGACGGTCGACTTGATCTTGACGCCCAGTTATCCAGGGAAACGTCAGTCCCTTCCCATAACCACCGAAGAGGAAAATCGCCCGCCTCGAGCAGACCTTTCCATCGCATCTTTCCGCATTCCGCAAGTATATTGCAAGAGCTTGTTCTCATTGAGCACGGGTGCTCCAATCCGTGGGAACCGTGGGAAGTTGCTCGTGCGGTAGGCTGAGTTGGGTTCCCGAAAGTGGCTCAAGAGGCAGTACTCGGCTGATGGGCATTGACGCTGTTTGCCAGGTTCTCGAGGTCCAGATTGGAGGTGGATCAGGGGCGCAGGGCGAGACAAAGCAGGCCACAATTTAAAAGGAATGTCGCCAAATTGTAGGATACTAGACCCGAGTTGTGTACTCCGTACGTGAAAACACTTCTTCTTAGAAGGGACATACCCGTTCGTACCTTCCACTAGTCACCTTGGTGGTTCGTGAGTTGCGATTTGGCTGCCCGAGCAATTTGGCCACCTAAATGGTGTCCCTCGCTAAACTCTACGGCACGGATCAGCCAGGGCAGCCAGCTTGAAGTACCCCCCATACAAATTTACTATATAAAATACTTGGCCAAATCGCTCGGGTGACCAAATCGCTTTCACGAACCATCAGGGTGTAAGGGGGAGAGGTACGGGCGCGTAACTGTTATATTCGTGAAATACATCGGTCCCCGATAAATGTCTCTAATAAGATCGTGGTTCAGGATATTAGAAAGTCGATTTGTAAGGTGGAATAAAGGCAATGTGCAGTTATCTGGAAAGCAGTAGCCAGCGGCCGCTGCACAATCTACTATCGATACGCGCATTAAAACCATGAACCCTGCTCTTGAACCATACGGGAGACTGCTAAGTCGTTATTCGAGAGTTAAGTTGCATCGTTAGTGGGACCAGTGTGTCAAATGAATAGATTAGATTAGATTAATGGCCATTAATCTAATCTATTCACAAACAAAAAAACTCATTAATCATATTCTATTCACGTATTAATTAGATTAATCATGATTAATCTGATTAATGAGCACGTGACCCTTGCACGTGATAAAACTAGCCAGATCAGGTAAAGCTCACGCCCGCTCTAGCTCTAGCGCTACCTCGCCACCCAATTAGGCGGTAGTACAGTTCTTAGTAAGCGCGCTAAAGGTTAGGGTCAAAAAAGATTTTGAGGAGGGTAACTAGTTTATTATTATAGAGAATTAGTATTTAGCTATAATTATATAAGCCTATCTTAGTTTAATTAGGGCCGCTTAATAGGTACCTTACTTATTTAATAATTATTAAGTAAAAGCTAGTTTACTTCAGTCACGTGACAGATTAATCAGATTAATTAGATTAATCATAATTAATCTGATTAATTATTCTAATCTAATCAAAAAAAAAACTGAATTACGTTAATCATATTCTAATCTAATCTAATCATGATTAACCTGATTAATCTGATTAATGTGATTAATTCTTTGACACACTGAGTGGGACGGTTTATTCGTGCGTTGATTTCGATTCCTGCTGCTCGGTGAGTGGACGCTCACTGACCTTCGAAATTCGATTTGATTTTGCAAATTGATAAAGAACTTGTATTCAACTCACGATAGAGACCAGAATTTGTTCAAGTGCCGGTAGCTTCTCTCGCAAATACAGCACCAGGTGATAGTGTTTCCCTTGAAATATTGACCAATTGAAACACGCTCAAATGTCGCCACCAGCAAAATGTACTTCTCCCCCCCCCCCCCCCCCCCCGAATTCCCATTAAAGGACATGAAATCCAGACATGTCCCCTCTTCGCATATTTTTTTGCCCTTGCCTCTCAGTTTGCATTTCCGGGTTGAAAATTTACCGTCGCCGTCTCAAGATCTGCCTTTTACTCGAGCTAGTCTCTTTGAGCCCTCCTACCATCTACACCTCCACTTCAGGTATAGCCTCGTCGGGGATCAAATCACGGCTACCCTTTCATTTATCGCATTGAAAAGTGTAGTTATACTTATATATTAAGTGGAAAAGTTTTCTCAATTCAAGTCTGTCCAGACCATGCCCCCCGATCCCTGTAAGTATAACGTCCTCTCAACCTCTTCGCCGATATTGTTTAACAGTTCGTATTCGGAATATACGGGAAATCCAACTTACCACGTATCGCGGCAACGAAGCAACGAACGGAGTGCTTTACCCGTTCTCAAATGTTAGCTGATTTAGGACATACCTCGGGGGTTTGCTTATATTGCGCGATTTTAGAGATTTTATATTTGTAAATATATAGAAGGACTATCTTTCAATATGAAGGGACGTTCCTCTCCTTATGCCCACAACTGCACGCATCTAGCGGACTTGAGCCATCTTTATTCGTGGACAAAACTGGCCAAGGTGCCAGGTAGCCTTTACCTTGATTCACAATCACAATCTGTCAATGGCATTAAAAGACAAGGTGTGATCTCCTCACTATATGACTTGCATGGATAGATATTGGTGCACTTCAGAAGCATCTCAAACAACCATTCAAGCCCACTCCCTGCCTCTTGAGACGTAACTAAGGCTTCAACTCGATAAGCAATCTGACAATGTGGTTGTTCATAATTCTCCATGTTCGTTCTTAAACTCTGTTTAGCCAAGGTCAAGTGCCACCCGCTGACAGGACTGATGCAACTATATCGTCCGTGCTCGAACTTCGTCTCCACTCGAGTATCTAGTGTGCCCAGGTGCTGGTTGGGTGTCTGGCCTTCCCAGAGTTGTTCTGATAACACGCTCGACCTCTCATTATATCCTCTTCTTTGTACCATTTAATAATATAGGAAGTTGGGAAGAAACAATGGTTTGAAGAGTGGGCATTGACCGAGTAGGGCCGTGCAATGAGCCTTTCGTGGCTTGCTTGGGGGTTTGGTTGCACGACAGGATGAACAAACTTAATCCAGCAAAATACAAGAAAATGGTGTGGGCACTAGCCAGTAATAAAGTCGAGAAGATAGGAAATGCATAGCTGCAGCGATAAAGGCTATCGTCTCCAATGAGAGGTCCGGGAAAACACGAAATGCATCAACGCAGCAATATTTCTTGCAGGAAATGGGCTCACTGGTGTGTATGCCGCCAAATGAAGTTCCAAAGAAGACACGGAATGCATGCATGAGGCAATATTGTGTGCAGGAATGGTGTGCATATCAGCCAATCCAAAATTCGGGAATGCGCGAAATGCATCGAGTGGGTCAGCAGGACTCCCTTCTCGTTTTTCTTTTTTTGATAAGGCGAATTCGGAGGTGACTATCTCTTCAAGTATTATCGATGTCGTCGTAGTGTGGTAACTGAAACGGGAATGAAGGACCGATGGAGCCACTTACAGTCTATATTGTCCAAGTCCAATGCCTTAATGTGACACACTTCCTTGACAGCTTCCACTGGCCGCCAATACGTCGACTTCATACGGCAGAACCCAGTAAGAAGAAATGATAAGTGTCATTCGGGTCACGGCCAGCATGATTTCTGTGTATCTCAGACCGAGGCTTATTTCTCCATCAGACCCGGATTCCCAGCTATCAGGCTGTCGCTGTCGCTGTCGCTATCGCTGTTGCTGCCACTGCAGCCAAGCACTGTCAACTGATCAGTAGAGATCTCCTCTAGGCCCCAGAGAAGGAAACCTGGGGATCCGTGGAGGACGGACCGATCTCTCGCAGGTACGAGCCTCCCTATTGGCGCTGCAAATCCACCTCTAACCATACCCCCCCATCCTTCATCTAGCTCTACACATCCGCCTTCACCTGCTTGCTGCAGCTGCCATTCGCGGCCCTAGTCGCCCATGAGCTAATCCTGACATCCACGCAGACAGGCACACTGCCCTTAATTCGCCCGCCCCCACTGCTGCTCGTGATGTAATGCGCCCTGCGCCGCGAGCAAAGTTAACTATGTAACGATTCTATTTGCTCGTCACTACCTCTGGTTTTTTTTCCCTCGCGTCCTCTATCATGTCCGGCCGGCGGCAGGTTAGGATCGAACGACTACCTGCACGCCGCATGAGCAACGAGCAGTGTGCAGCAGGCATTTCGTCCTTAAAGACCAATCTCTCGCTCCCATCTCCCCTCAAGGTTCTACTCCTTCAGGGACTCCTCGACTCGCTAGCGCTTCTCGTCCATTTCGGCTTGTTTATATCGCCTTCGTTTCTCCTATGAGGATATAATCTTGTTCACTTGCTCTCAATACCTCTATCCTCCGGTGCTGAGGCGTCTGGAACCAAAATTTCACCAGTAGTCATAATATGTCTATGCTTTACGCCGCAGTCAAGGGTCGGAATGCGATTATGCAGGGGGAAGAGAGCCACGATGCTTCTGAGGTAAAACCAAGTCCAAAGGACCCATGTAAGCACAAATTATACTTCGGGTTATTCTGGTATTAAAAGTTTCCAGATCTTGGAAAATAGGGCAAGCTAGGGGCCCGGGGTTTTATTTTTGCAAGATGATGCTATAAGGAATCTGGTATTTTAACATTGATCTTCTGGAGAATCAAGGTACGGACCGAGAGACTAGTAGTTGAAAAATGCGAGTTTGAAGTTATCACAAACAGGTCTCAGAACAGCGTGTCTCCCTATCCATGTGAAATTGTCAGACGTGATGATGATCGTTAGGCAAGCAGCTGCAAGATGTCCGGCTTGTTTTCTACGCCGCAAAATCATTCATCTGCCAAGACTGGGTTTCATGAATCAGACAAATATCATTCTACCCAACTCCGAAATCCACTCATTAGGGTTAAGTTCATTCAGCCTCAGCTCAGACAAACGATCCAAATGCCTGAAGACCTCACCAAGACTCTCCACTTTAACAACTAGCCCTGTTCGCCAGGGACTCGCAGATCAGTAGCCTGATCGGTAATAGAAGCCATGTTTTGTCTTCATCATGCTCTAGGCTCCCGTACCTTCACAGGGCGGGCCCGAGCTTGTCGTGTACCACTTCAAAACTTGCAATTTATCGGGCCTTGGGGGTTGGAAAAGTTGTCATGTGATCAGCTATCTGGAAATGTTTTGTCAGCACTCTGCATAATTTGTACCAACTTATAACTTATCTCATTGGTCTTACCCCCCACACCATCCTACAGCCTTGCATTCAGTACCGCACATAAGCGCCAGGAGTTGGCGTGCCTCGCCGCTTACGCCCTACTGTCGCGGCAGCTGAACTCCCCCTGTTGAAGCGAGGTGGCTGAGCATCCACAACCAACCAACCCCAAAACACACCGCTTCTCGCGCTTCAAAGGGCCCCTCACGGGTGCCTCTACTAGCAGCGACTCCAATGACTGGTCTTCAAGCTCCAAGGCAGACGCGGCTGAAGATAATGAAACGCGAAGGATCGGAGAAGTCGACCTGCAGAGATCCTGGTTCAAGCGCGGGAAAGCATGATGTTGGCTGAGTAGACGAGACGCGGTAAGCAGTCCCCGGGAATCCTTCTTCCTGATAATGGATCCGGTATTCGATGCAGTGATTCCTATTCGATATTCAAGCTTTTGATCTGTAATTGCTTGCATGTCTGTTACTCGGTGAGATTGGATGTTGTTGTCACAGAAAGTTGAGTTTGTGTCCCCATGGCTGAAACATCCGCCATGTACCACCTTCGCTGGCTGTTAATATGTATATAAGTGAGAGTTACATCCCTTCTTCCTGTGCATCTTGAAACATCGAAGTATCCAGAGATATCTCGTCTGCGATTCTGCCAAGTCATTCCCCTATACAAGCCTTTTCCTTTGCAAAGGTGTAATTTTACTCACGTCCGCCATGTCAACCTCTATTTTCTCCTACACTTCGTCTCAAGGGGAAGGGAGTGATCAACCAGACACACAACCGCAGGATCCCTGTGGGTAATCATCCAAAGATCCCGGTTGTAACTGACTTTTCACAGTTTATGGACAATGACTCTTGATTCCCTGCAATCCTCAGCACTGCGAGGGATTGAAACGGTGTTACGGCGTTTTGGGCTTTGGTCTTTTTTGTCCGTGGAATAGGGAGTGGTGTTGCTGGTTAGGAACAGAGAACAGAGAGGACATATCAATTATCAATCAAATACTGCTTCCAATTATTCCCTTAAAGATTCCAATGAATGACTAGCCACCTTAACAGTTTCTATAGACTTCTGAACAACTTATCAGCTCTAATGACTACACTACCAGCACCGACAAAGGTTGCGTAGATAGAAGGGTAATCTAGATGACTTGGTATTGCAGACAAAAAGGGGTGCAGGACGGGTCGGAAACATTCAACCCAGTTGAAAGCCAGATGTCCGTTCATTGGATTGCTGTGATTAGGCGTCAGTTCGAGGTCTGAAACTTGACGTGCCATGCTCCTGTTCCTGCATTTACGAGTCCGTGTCCGAATTGAGCTGTGCGAAGAATTTCGTTGAAGCTAAGACGTTGGTTGCGAGGGTATCGCCGATTGCCACTCCTGCTATTCTGTTCCAAACACTGATTAACTAATGAGTCAGGATATACACCTTCTCTTCTATTTTAGACTTTGGGGGTTTTTGGTCTGAATGTGCATAGGACTGCTCTCCCACCAGAAATACGCAGAATCAGTATCATATGGCTTCCTGACTGTCGAGTTTGATTCTCCTTGATCTTTCACATAGAGCAGGTGGCCCTGGAAACCTGCCTTCATGGGATCTGAAGGCTGACGGAGAGAAAACTGGGTTACGTTATATAGAACCTCGCCTGTTATATCTGGATTATATTGAAACTCTGCCTTGATAGCAAGCAATAATAGCTCAAGTGTGTCCCGCAGACAGAGCTTTATCGGATTATTATTAAGTATAAAGGTTTATCCGAAATTAGCTTCTCAAGCCTCAAATACCAGCCCCAGATTAATAAAGAGGATATTATCCGCTTAAACAATACTATCAGGAGGATTTTCGGTATATTGCATTAATATATTTGGCCTGCCCCTAATTACGCACTTATACTAATAGTTAGTAATACCAAAACGCTTAGCAGCAAGGTTATAGATATCCTTACTCAGGTCCTTCTCACTTATACCAGGGCGGATAAGGCTGTGCTCGATCTCCTTAAATTAGCTAATTGCCTTATCTTGTATATTCTGCAGACAGGCCGTATATTGGCTTTCTTCTATTGCGAAAGTTGCAGTAGACATGCCTTAGTTACCAGCGTAAGTTATAGGGTTTCCTGTGCGAAAGTGGTTGTGGGAATAATAGAGGTGCTAAAGGGATGGTCAATGAAAATACTGTCCTGGACGGGGCAAGTTGGCTAAAGGGAACGACCTTAACAATGTAAATTAGACACCCGGAGTACTTTCCTCCTTGACTAGCTAGATATGGTTAGACCTAGAGAGTTTTGAAGGATCGCTTGCACCGCTGCTTCCCCCGCCGCACGTGCGAATTAAGTCTTCTCCGTGGAGGCCGGCATCTCCGCACTGCATCTCCTCGGAATTCTTTCAAGCTCAGACGAGTCCGGATCGCTAGCATAAAAGAGGTAATGCGGGGGTGACAAACACAAGCTTCTTACCCGAGCCAAGTGGATCTATTGAAAGGCTGTCCTTCCAGAAATTTCGTCCTGGAAACATTTCCATCACCCTGCATCTCTGATCTCGTCGCAGAGGATTACCCTATTTATTACCCGAAGATAATATCGCATCCATCAAAATGCTTGTATATCCATTTCTTCTGCTTGCTCTTTTGCGCACCTCGATACAAGTACAGGAGACTGTTCTTGGGGTCCTCATCTTGCACTATCATGGAGACCGAACTGATAAGTCCTGCACACCAGCTATACTGACTGATTGGATACAAACAAGCCTATGACGCGGGTACCATGTATCACAACCGATATAAGGTTCCATCAACGATTTCCATTGTGATGTCACTGGACGCTTGTTTCTAGCCGAGAGATGACAGCTGAACAATGGATGATGCGGAGCATGGAATAAGCATAACAAGTTGGAGAAGACCATAAACCCCGAACAAGAGTTTCCAGAAATTTGATTTCTCAACAAGTGAATGAAAGAGAGGCATCCGGATTCCCGTGTCAGCAATACCTCGATCCTTTCTGTAAGTTCCGTTGCTTATCATACTCAATCTCCGGAAAGTAATACTAGGACTTTGTAACAATCATCTCGACCATTCAGGATTGTGTTGCTCCACAGGTATTACTCAATATCCTAAGTTTTCCTGCACATTAAGATTATGAAGCTCAGACTTCCGAACTTCCAACACTGGAAGGCTTTTCCCTCGGCACAATAGCCGCTTCTCCGACAGTCTTCTTCTTCGACAGCGCCCTCCTCAATAGGAAGAAAGCAAGCCCACCAACCAACACAAAGCCAAGCGTAACCATAGCCCCAATAACACCAGCAACAGCATTCGACATTCCTCCCCCACTCGTAGTCTGGCCATTCACAGCAGACGCAGTGGGCATTGGGGCAGCCGTAGCGTTAGCTGATGCATAGGGAAGACAGAAAGTAGCGGTACTGTTACATGTCTTGCACCACTGCCCTGTAGAAGTGATAGAAACCTTGAGCATTTCTGTCGAGAAGTCTTTCCAAGTCACTGATAAGCTGGGCCGGCCAAAAAGGGCAAATGGTAACAGAGGAGCGGCTCCATCAGATCCATTGCGGAACATGGCTCGGACCATCAGATCATCGATGTTCGATGGGAAAGTAGACATTGTAGTCGGGGTGAATAGCTCGAATGTGAGGGCTGAGGCGTACGGAGGTAGTCCGAAGAAATCTGGACTTGCAGCTGTGAGTTTGGTCAGGCCGAAGAGACCAAGCTGGTTGTTATAACTTGGGGTGACGACCGAGAGTTTGAGTTTTCCTTGGGATGAGACAGTCTGGTTGAGCTGGGTAAAGATTTGCCCTGCTAATGCGGCGCCACCGATGGACCGGGCGGGCTGACTTTCGTTGAAATTGTTGTTGAACTCGGCATTGTCGGCAAGTGTTCGGAGCTGGAACATTTGGTCATCGGTCACATTTGCGGTGATTGTTCTATTGTGGATAGACGCGACGTAGATAAGATCAAAGATGTCATAGGCTTTGGCGTAGGTGAGGTTTGTTGGGGTATAGTCCCACACATTTTGCAAAACGCTCCAGAACTGTGCATAGAATGGCTTCGTCCTGGCTAGGTTGTCCTGGAACACTGCGCTCTGTTTGAAGGTAGCCGAAGCTGCGGTGAAGGCAGGGCAAAGTTCGTCGCCTTTAATCCACATTGTATCAGGAGAATTGTTCTGTCTGCTGTGAAGATAGACAAATTGGTAGCCATTGAGAGGCGGAGCAACAGCGGTTCCGTTGTTGAGGGTCTCGGTACCAACGGACAAGGCATTGATGTCCTCGAATGGAGGATAGAGACCCTGGAGGAAAGCCGTTGTAGTCTTGAGGAGAATCTATCGAAAATTAGGTTTGAATTTCGTTCTATCCTGGATGGCATTTTACCTGTTGATCTGGAGCCGCAGCATAAAGTTGATTCGTGACATATGCTTCTGGAGATATGCCCAGGATCTTACGGGGAGCCCCGTCGACAACGTAGGTGTCACGAAAGAAACTACCAACATCAAAGGCTTGATCATACCCGAGATTAGTTAAGGTATAATCAGAGTAGTGTTTTGAAGTTCCTGAGCGGGCATGAGCAATGAGTTGCTGTGATATCGGGACGGACGGCTTACGATCTCCATGACGACTGACCACCATGATCCCATGGACAGTCTCAGCGGCTGCAGTAGCCAGTGACACACTAACGATGATTAGAGAAGCGAGCAACATGGCTGACTACTTGATCAGGCGTATATATCCACGGCTGCAATATCTGCCTTCAGATAACAGGGGACTACCCTCAATTATATGCACTCCAAGACCTCTGGAATGGTGTCGTGCAATTACATAATCTTTGCGGGGTTTCCTGCACTTCCTATCGCCAAAGCACTTGGCAAAAGATACTTTCCCGCGGAGCGTAGTTGTAACTGGCTGCCAAGGCCGGGTCGGATTACAATGCTCCTTCCCAAGCCCAGCTGTTCTTCACTGGTCATGTCTTAGCTAATCGGGCTTCGATGATGGGCGGAGCGACAGACTGCAGCCTCATCAGATAGGAGACGGCAGCTGGGTCGCGATAGGTCCAAGTGAGGAAGAATATGTCCCCCAATGGGAGGGTGGTGCTCGTGTGAGGAACCCCGCGCCGTAAATCGTCGAGAGAGACCTCGCAGTGTCGGCCACTGCTCATCTAACGACACCCAACAGGCCCAGAAGCACAAGTTGGTAGCCTGTCATCTTGAAGTATTGCTGAACGGTTCACTAGCACTGCCACTGGTGTTATGAAGTGGAATATGCGCTCGTGGGAACTAACTTCAAATGTTTGGGGAATGATGGGTCGACGGCATATGTAGAGTGAATGAGCCCCAATTCGTTGACGCTCAGAAAATAGGCTTAGTCAGCCCGCACCCCACACCATGGGTTCCAATACGTATACACTATGGTGTATACAAAGAGTTCTGGGAGCACGCTTACATAAAACCTACACCCCCCCTGGTCACCCCATCAAAACTCACTCCCACCAAAACTCACTCCACCAAAATGATCATACATCGCAAAGCAAGAGAAGCCCAGGAGTTAATAGCCTTTAGACGTTTCAGCGCTACTGAGGTTTCCTTAAAATCGCACTTCTGTTTACGTAAAACTCATAGAGAGGTGGCTAAACGGAAGCTTTTCGCGATTAATATTAGTACTAGTATTTATATTTAACCCTACTATTAAAACTCTACGAATACTATATATATCCCCTATTTTCAAATACTATTAACCCCCCCTTAGCTTACGTGGCCTATAAGGCAAGTCCTATGGATTACGAGGTATATCTCGCTCACTATCCGTATCCTCTCTACTATCTCCTATATTACTCGAAATATCTATATCCCCCTCGTCCTCTGCCCCTCCTTTAGTATCCTCACCCTCCTCCTCCGCTACTACCTCCTCTCCCTTGCCCTTATTCTTTACCTTCTAATCATGAATCTGTTTTTGTGCTCTCTTTCTATATCTTATAGGCGGTCGAGGCTTTAGTATAAAGGGTTTTATAGATATAGAGTAAGGCTTTCTAGACTTGGTAGGATTAGTATTAAGTTAATAGAAAGTATAGACTTTACTATTATTATTATATCTATAGTTTATATAAGCGCCGTTAAATTTATCTTTCACAACTATATAGCGTTAGAAAGGGCCCCTTAGTCTCTTCTTATTACTATAAGTAGTATAAGCTTATAAAGGTTCTATACCGCGAGTATATACTAAGCTTGCCTCTAAATTCGCCTTACCTTTCTCTAATCCCTTTAGCTCCCTACCCTAACGTAGTTTAATCTCTCTAACTTTAGCCTTATTATTAATTCACTTTACTATATTAGTAGTATTATCGGGTAGTATAAAGAGATTGAAGTATTATTACAGAGGAGTAATAGGAGGAGGACATATATAAGGAGGGGGTCGAGGAGTAGAGGGGTTTATTAGTTAAATATATTAACGGGAGAGGATATTATGGACTAAGTCTAGGTTATTAGAGGGTATATTATAGATATTATCCTTCCGCTTATTCGCGCCTTTATTACCTTTTCTACTACCTTTATCTTTACTAGAGCCGCTACCTAAAGCTATATTTAATATATCTTTAATAGAAGAGAGCTTTAGATAATAGTAGTATTATATATCGGAATTGAAGTTATATTTTAAAGGAAGTTATAGTTAAGGTTAAGATTATAGCTAGCGTAACTATATCTTTATATTTACCTTTAAGGTATAAAGATATATATTTAATATAACTATTTAAACCTAAATAACTTTATAATAAATAATACCCTAAAAACTATAGTATTAGGGCCAGGTAACCCTAAATTAGGTATATTTAGATATTTAAAAAAATTAAGTATTATAGGTATAAATATTCTTAGCTATACTAACTCATAAAGCTAAGATATACTAATAATAGCTAAACTATACTTAACCCATATAGTTAGCTAATCTACTTCTAGAGTCCTAAGTAGATTTTTAATATAAGTTATATAAGTAAAGGGAAGTAACTAAAGGATATATTCTAGCCTATTCCCTAGTGCCCCCTCCTTAAATATCTAGAAATACTCTTAAGCTAATAATAAAGTTATATAAAAGTAGTTATATAACTACGCGGGTCGGGATAGTAGGATATACTAGTAGGGAATATATATAGCTATTTATATATGGTACACGCTAGTTAAGAAGTAAATTGTTTCTAATCTAGCTACCTCTTTACTATATTACTAGTTATATTTACTCTTTACCTCTTCGTCCTTCCCTTTTTAGTAGAATTACTCTCTAAATCAAGTTCATATTATAGTATTAGACCTACTAAAATCTCATAGTTTTAGTCTACTAATTTGTGGTAATAAATAGACTTCCTTAAAGCACTTATAGCGCTTTATATATTATACCCCGCTATATTTATAAGAGATAGACTCCTAATTAGCTATAGAAGCCTACTTAGCTTAGTCTCAGGACTATAGACTTTAATTAGTATAGCTTAACAAATGAAGTAAATTAAATACTTAACTATTATATTACAGGTATAAGTATCCCTCGTAGTAGAGGGGTTAATTATTAACCTAATTAAGTAAGGCGTAACACTACCTCATCATATTACTAGTTATTAAGTATAGCTAATCTATAAGTAATTCAAGTTAGCTTTAATATCCTTGAATTTCTGTATATAATATAGTCCGTAAACTAAAATAACTCTATATCTAGTAATACTATAATTATATTTTTAATATAAAAAGAATCGCCTTATTTCGGTGTATTTAAGTATATTAGAATTAGTTTTTTCGAATATATTATTCTTGGATTATAATTTCTTAGGAATACTAAGTAATACTTTCTCCTAAGTAGTATATATCCTCAATAAATAGTAAAAGTAAATATAGAAATTTATAATAATATAATTACCCTATACTAGCGCCTTCCATTTTCTATAAAAGTATAACTCTATTCTATCTTCGCTCTAAAACCTCTATCCTTCCTCTATATATTTTCAACTTTGCTATTACTATTAATACTAAGAGCTAGTATCTAACTACCCTCTAGTAACCTCAAGAGCTAGTATCTAACTACCCTTTAGTAACCTTAAGAGCTAGTATCTAACTACCCTCTAACCTTCCCTTCCTCCTCTAAACTCCTCCTTCGAAAATCACCTCCTTTAACCCCCTCCTCCTCTAAATACCTCCTCCTCCTCCAAATACCTCCTCCTTTAAGCCCTTCCTCCTTTAAGTCCTTCCTCCTTCGAATTCTAGTTTAAAGGAGGAGGGAGTTAAAGGAGGAGGGGTCTAGAGGAGGAGGAATTTAGAGAGCTAGTACTAGTACTTCTGGTTCACTTTTACCTAGAATACTCTACCTCCTATACTATAAGTCTTTAACCTACTTATTCCTTAGAAAGCTAAATATTATAAGTACTTAGAATAAGATATATCTTTCTATAGATCCTCTTACTTATGCCTTCGAGCCATTACTAAGTACCCCTGTTCATTATTTATTTGGAATATATACTAACTTATTCTTTAGTTCCCCCTACCTTACCTCTGACTTTAACTTCGACTTCGACTTACTCTCCTTATATATATGCCTAGTTAGTACTAGTTCTTATAACCTATAGTTAGGCTTTCCTTTTATCTAATACCCGGGTATTTTATTTAATTTTTGCTTTATGTATTTTATTCTATTTTATTTTACTATAGGTTAGGACTTAAATAGTATTTACCTTAAGTGCTTATACTCTTAGGTATATATGAGAGTATTCTAGAGTTATAGTATTTACCGCAAGCCTTCCTAAAAATTAATATAGTATAGGTAAAGCTAGTATATTCTTTATAAATAGAGAAAACCACTACCCTAAGTCTATATAATTAATTAGGACAATTATCCCAATTATCCCTTAAGTTAGACTTATAGTACTATAAAGTACTAAGACTCTCCCTTCTAAGTTAATTTAGTTAAAGTATAAGTACTCTTAATTCCTATTAATTTAGGTATAAAAAGATAACAGGCGCCTTTGGGCTAGACTATAGTACCAATTAAGTACTAAAACTCTCTCTTCTCTTATACTAACCTTAGGAGACTTGTTGCATTTAATAGGGGCTCTAAGACCTAATACCTTACGGGGTAGTCTAGGGGAGTGCCTACTTTATAATCTCGTCTTACTAGTTAATAAGTCTTAGCTAATAGCTAAGAAACTTATTAGCTATATAGTTGTATAAGTAGTGCTATATAACTGAAATTAGTGGGTCATAGGCTTTTAGTAGGTTATAGGCTTTTAGTAGGTCATGGGCTTTAGTTATATGTAATATCGTATAATAAACTTCAAAATTTCTATCCTATTAAGGGCTTCAACTCGGCTTTATTACTAAGGAGATCCCTAGAGCTTAGGTGTCTTTAGAAGAATTAGTAAGCTTTTTAGGCTTATTAAGGCCTTAGTCTCAAAGGTATTAGTCTAGCTTTCTTACTCCCTATTCCCTTTAGGGGCTTTCTGGGTAATAGTTAGGCTCTCGGGAATCATATACAAACGTCGGAATAAATGAGGAGATATACTACATAAGTCCCCCTAAATAGATTTTGGGTTTCCTAATCTGTAGCACTAGCCAGTAAACTTTAATAACCTTAATAGGTCCTGAATCGCGGGCCTAGCCCTTAGATTCCCGCTTAACTTCGGGTTAAGTAGTCTATAATAGGTTACTTATTATAGAATATATTATACTCTTACCCTAAAGAAGAGTACCGGGTACTAGTAATAGTCCAGATACCCCGGGTATCCCTTAAGACTCTTCGTAAGTCTCGGGCCCCGGGGTATTTTTACGGCTAGCCAATTCTATAAAGTCACGTGACCATACGGGTCTGATATCAGATTTTAAAGCTTTTGGTAACTTTATATATAGCTATAGTATATATCGCTTAGTATCTCTAGTATACTCCCTCTTAAGTCTCTCCTATAGCTCCCCCTATATATTCTTAGTATACCTCTGACTATTAGTATTAAACTTGTCCTAAAGAGTATTAAACTCTTCCTCTTCTCGCCTATCCTTATTATCTAGCTATACTATAATCTCCTTATTTAACTAATTAGCTTTCTTAGCTATAATAGTGCCTATAAGATCACGCTATTCCTTAGGTATATAAAACAGCTACTCTTTTAAGATCTTTAGTTATAGTATTTTCCATTTCTATACCTTACGATATTTAATTAGTTATATAGTAGGGTACTAAGCTAGCCAGGTAGCCTTTTTAGCTAGGTAAGCTTATATTAGGACCTCTAGTCTATCTAGTAATAACTTCTTTAGTAGTTAAAGCCGAAGTTCTAGCTATATGGGGGAGATAGTTAGTGGTTAAGGCTAAAGTTCTAGCTATATAGGGGAGATAGTTAGTGGACTTAGTCATATATTAATTAATATTTATGACCCCATAAGTAATATAATAGGCGTATATATAGCTATAAGGGGCATAAAAGCCGGAATTAATACCATAATTGAGACTATTATTATAGGTCTAGTAAGTAATAGTAGTTGACTTACTACTACTTTAATATTAAGAAGTCTTTGACTTTAGGAAGCAATTAATACTTGGAGTTTTAAGGGGTAATTATAGCTACTCCTCATATAGCCCTATATATGGTATATTGAGTATATAAGTAATTTCTTTACAGGTTACTCTTCCCCTCTAGATAGAATACAGCCTATATGAGACACTCGTACATTTGCTATACGCTATCTACTAGCCCATAGTAGATTAAGGAGTAGCTATAAAACACTCGTACGCTCCTAGTACCAGTGCTCATAGAAGTCTAAGGGAATAAGGCCTCCGGTAGTACTCTTGATATCATATATATATATATAAGGTAACCCTATTATACGTGTAAAGCTACTTATATAAGGTCATAGTAGTAGAGAAATAGATTCGAGATACCATTATATAAGCCAGAGTATATACCAAGTAACTACCCCAAAATAGCCCTAGTATAGCTTCTTATCTATATCCAAGGGTATATAGTCGCGTTATATTATTATATAGGTTAAAACTATAGTAATCTGGTTAATTACTACTACCTTAATATATAACTATAACGAGTATAGATCTCCTTTACTCTTCTTACCTCTAAGGTAATATTTAAGATAAGCGTATATACCTTTAGCTCAAGAGGTAACTCATATACCAAAGTATAGGTATTAATTTGTCTAGGCTATTATAAGACGCTCTCTTTAGCCCTCCCATAGCTACTTATTTTAGAGGTAAGAAATATAGTCTTATGTCTTTATATTTAAGTATAAAGTCTTAAATATAAGCTAATAGTTTTCAAACTACTTAATAGTATATACTTAAATAACTATACGCTATATAGCCTCAAATGCCTCCTAATCATCATTTCTAACTATACTCTTATACTTAGTAAGAACACATTAATTAATATACTAAATATAGAGTAGTATAGGTATAGAGGGAAATACCTCTTCTAATATATTCTTTTACGCTTAATCTCTATCTATAACTATAACTATAGGGTTAACTCTAAGCTCTTAAAAACACCGGAATGCCCATATAAAGTCTTATATTATTTCGCCTAGAAGGAAGTAAAAGCTAATTGAGAATATTAATCCTAAGCTTATAATACCTATAAAGCAAATTAGTATATATATTAGTATAAGCTTAAGTTTCTGGAAAATCCAAACCTCTTTCTATCGAAAATTTGGGATAGTAACTAGTGAGCTACTTACTAATTATATAGAGGAGTAGTATATTAAACTTATTAGTTTTATATATATTATCGACTAATATAATATCTTAATTAGTTTATACAAGTTAAATTAAATCTAGATAAGTAATAAAGAGGTAACGAGTCCAATTCTTAACTATAATATTGATTTTGAAGTATATTTCCTTATCATTAAGGTATTGGATTAAGGCATTATTTATAGAGAGCCTATACCTTTCCTCTCTCTTAAAGGAGGTATTTAAGTTATATATATTATATAGCTAAAGTGGGGTTATAGTCGTCTCGCGGAGGTATATAATTACTTAGCCTAGCTTAATTCCTATATATATATTAGCTCTCTTGATTATAATATATAATATATTAGACTTACCTATATTATATAGAGATTTAGCCTAGTTTATCTCTATCTATATAAGCCTCTAATATACTAGGTGAGAGGTAATTAATTAGCTTAGAAGATAATTATAGATACCGGAATTAGTATTAGGCCTATAGCGGAGCTCCTATCTTATATCTATTTATATAGCTACTACTAAGAACTAGTAGCCTATCTTTCGGGTCACTATCTATTTTATATAGCCATGTAGGTAGTTCTTTGGGTAATTATCTAGTAGTAGAGCCCCGAATCAATTATAATTATAGAATATCTTCGTTCTATAGCTATTATTAATCTTCTTAGACCATCTAATTATAAACGCATAGTAGTACTATACTGCCTAGGCTTGAATTAAAGTATATAGCTCTTCTTTAGAGCTATATATAGCCTCTAGGGGCAGTAGCATAGATATAGGAGGAGAGGGTGCCTCTATTAGGCCAGTAGGAGGGGAAGGGGCCTTTGCTAGGCCGGCGGGAGGGGGGGAGTTAGGGAAAGTAGTACTCGTAGTAGAGAGACCGATATCGAGAGTCGAAGATCCATAATTATAATGTAAGTTGCCTGCGCGCGTATTAATAGCCAGCAGAATTATAGTGGGAGTTAATGCGATTACGATACATAATCATTTTGGTGGAGTGAGTTTTGGTGGGAGTGAGTTTTGATGGGGTGACCAGGGGGGGTGTGGGTTTTATGTAAGCGTGCTCCCAGAACTCTTTGTATACACCATGGTGTATACGTATTGGCGGCCCCACACCATCTCACCGCCAAAATTATTGCGTGTCGCAATTGCATCCCTAACTTATAGCGCTTACATCGCTATGCTATAGTACTCACATCGCTAAGTTATAGCGCTGATACTTCAAGCTTTTGTACCCCTCTGACAGGAGTGGAAGTGGGGAGGCGCTAGTAAGAGTAATAGAGAGGCTAATACAAATAATGGAATATCCATAATTGCGATGCAACTTGGCTGCGCGCGCATCAATTGCCAGCAAAATTACAGTGGGAGGTGATGACATTGCAATGCGCGAACATTTTGGGGGGGCTAGGGGGGTGTGATTCTTACCTAGTCAGCCCTGCTCCCACTCCTCTGTGTTTACACCATGGTGCATACGTATTGGAACCCCGTACACTGGGGGCCCAATACGTTGACACTATAAAGTGCGTGCTGAGCCGGAAGCTAAACCCTACTTTTACTTAAGCCGTCTCCTACTGTTAATTAATACAAATCCCTTTATATTTTCTAGAATAGTAATTAGCTTCTTATTCATACTCTTAATATATACAACTTATATACTAAATATATATTAACCTCAATCTACAAGGCTTTTATATTCTAATATATCCTAATATAAAGTGTTTTTAATGCCCACTAATTCCACTAACTGATCCTAACCTTTCTAGCTCGCTTATAAATAGAATTACACTAGTGGGCACAAGCTGAACGCTTCAAAGGAGTAGCGAGGGCAATATAAAGTGAGACAAAACCAATTGCACGATTGAGGGAAGCGAGATTACTCGGATGGATCTTCATGATCCGGGGTACTTAGGTGATCGCTAAGGAATGAGAATGCTCAGACTTTATAGCGGCTTTGAGAACAGGGCAGGAAGCTGGTTATCGAACGAATGACAACTTTCACATATTGTTCATCACGGATTAAAATATCAGGGGTGAAGCATCTCCCCTAAATTCTTAGTGCCTTTAAGCGAAACTAGCGAAAGCTTAGCGAGGCGAGCCCCTAATGAAAAGAGGGGCTAAGGTACCCTTGGACGAAAACTTAAAACTGCAGTTACTTGATGCCACTCCATGCTTTTATCCTTACCTCATTTCTCTATCTTATCATCCTCAATACCGCAACCAGTAAATTTCGCTGAAAACCATTTGCGCGTGACTACATGGCTAAAGGGCTTCCTCTCAGCCCCAGCAGCCACCCCTTGCACCGCCGACGGGAATTGCCACTGCAAGCCAATCATCAGCACAACACCCCTTCTTCAACAATTTCGGAGATGAAAAACTCCAAGCCTTGGTTCAGCCTTATGGATACTCTTTTTCCATACGCCAGTAAGGGTTTCGGGATGTCTTTGAATGGTTGTACAGCCCCCACAGCTTCGCAGTAGTTGTTTAGCTGCCTTGAAATGAACATCACCACAGTCCATCACGGCGTTGATAAATACAACCTTTGGTCCTCAGGGACAGCGATGAAACACAGTTTTTTACATTTACTCACTTTAACAACTGTGTGATATCTCTACGATACTAACAACTATCTCCCTGAGACTGTCGTATATCTTACTCTAAGCGCCAAAATGGTTCAAAAACCCCTCACCTTGCTTTTCATCGTCGCTACTCTCCCCTTGTTTGGATATTCCACGCCTGTGGGCCACAACGGCACAAGTATGCTAAAGAACACTCCTCCTAACCTAGCAATTCTAAGATCTATTGCAGTTCCCACTACCAACGAAACCGGGCCATATATTGCACCTCACACGACGCCAGCACCCCCATCCGTCGCTGTTCCCACTTCCAATGTAACATCACAATACGTTCCACCTCCCACAAAGCCTCTGCCTCCAAGGTCCGCATCTTTAAATCCACGAAGCGGCGGCGGCGGAATCAAACCCGCCGTGTGGTACACCTACTACTCCACATCCAAACTGTGCAAAGGCGACAGCTGCATCATCACCAGCGACGGCTACCTGAAAGTCATCCAGCTCGACGGCGACGGCTTCACACTGGGCGGCACTGCCCAGGTGGGCATATTCCGGACTTCGGACTCGTCGATCATCTGGGGTGCACATGTTATTGCGAGACTTAACAATGGTTTTCGAGATGGGAGTTGGGGCGCGAAGACGGATGTGATGGATTGCCTCTTCGAGCCGGGTCCGTATCCACCAGTACGGGCGTTCATTGCGGGTTATGATGTTCAGAAGGGGGTTTGGTCGGCCTCGACTGATATTGGGAATGTGGGGTACAAGTTGGTGTGATGAATGACTTGTTTAATGGACAATGTTTTTGAGCCTGCCAGTATTGTTGATAGCCTTTTATCATTATGTAACCGCAGTTTTACGTTCTTGTCTGAAGGTGGGAATATGAGAGGAGAGTACAGCGAGTGCGAAATAGACAGGCAATCTCTCATCTTTTGTAAGCCGGGAGACAGTAGAAAACAGAATAAATTTTGAAGACCTATTTAATAAAGGAAGAGAGAAAACTCCAAACAGTGAATCTCATGGAACGACATGACTCACTCGCAAAGATCTCCACTTCGAGCTCCCTTAATCTCAAAGTCAAGGACAGATCTTCCCAGTTCCCAACCCACAAGTAATCTTGGGCCTCCTCATGCAATTCCTCGCTGCTTCATTGCAGTTAACAATCCTGTCCAAGTCACTCGCTTTACGAGAATACGTCACCTTCACACATTCATTCTGCGCACACTTCTCCACACTAGTAAAATATTTCCCATCATCGCAATCCGCTTCAGAAGCAAACTACCCCACCGGTTTACTCGGCAAGAACACAGCCAAATGGTCATCCTGCTGCAACACACTCACGAATTCTTCTTCGCGACGAAATCATGCTCTCAATTTGCATCTAGATTGAGAGTTTTGGGGATAGCGGCTGTTCTTCAGCTGGGTAGAGAACTTGCTATCCACGCCTTTCAACCTCGACGCCAAGGCCGCTTTAGCTAGATACTGGACGATGACGTTTAGGATCCGTGAGGGCAGGGCTGAGATCGTGCCAATTGCGAGGTCCTTGGGGAACTACTGGCACAGGTGGTCCCACGCCGCTCTGAAATTCCAGTGGATGAGGTCCGTGAAGGCTTTCAAACCGTCCGACGGGAACGCCAGCCCTTCTGTAGCCATTGCTGCGAATGGGCTGGCGCCCAAGATGTGCGTGGATGTGATCTGGGTATATGCCAGTATGGCAGCGAGGTCGAGGACCGGGCGGATAGTGAGGATGTAGTCGCCGTTCGTGTCGGGACGGAGGGACGGTATGATAGTGAAGTAGATCCAGACTGAGGATGTGGTCCAGATGCTCCCGCTCACGGCGAAATGAGGCCAGCTGCTACGAGCTGAGGCTTGAGCTTTGCTGTGACGAGCGGGCAAAGTTGCTGGATTTCTGGCGTCCCTTTCTCGCATTCGAGGAGGTTGGCGAGGGGCGCGAGGATATATTTCAGTGTGCTATTGACCTGAGCGGCGGTGAAATGGGCGAAATGATATAACCACTAGAAAATACCGAGGGAGGAACAGATGATGTTTGCGTTTGATTCTCGCGCGAACTGCAGAATCAAATATAATAGGGTGCAAGAAGGATGATTAATGAATAGCTGAAAGCTGGAAGTGCTGGGGAAGCCTTTGAATAACAACTTCAGTGACCAAACTTCCGAGGTTGAGGAAAGGGGTGTGAATGACATAGAACCAGATCTAACTTAAGTTATATTCCCTAGATGTGATTACTCCCTTGCACACCCTCCTTCGCTCACTCTTATCGTTGTTTGAAACCCATTTCCAAAGGATCAACAAAACGGAAAGAGCCGGGATTGTCGTGTAAACAACACCGAGTATCACTCTGCCATACATCCGTTGTGGTGGCCAGTTATTTTAGGCATTGGGGGAGACCGTGCCAAGATATCTGACTTCAAATATCTCAGTACACACGAAGCTACTGCGAAATATACTGGATCTTAAACGTAGCACTGAAGTTTGGTTTACTTCAACACTTCTAATCAATGGTCGACGTCACACAATAACTTGGGACCTAGATTTTTGGGGGACATTATGGAGACACTGTCGTGTAGGGCAGGCAGGACTGGACTGCATTCAGTCACACAACGCACCACAGCGGCGGAAGTCCCAGAAATGGCAGGGTCAAAATGTGTTACGATGCGACGAAGGAGAGATATATTTTTGGAGCCGACGGCACCGAGGTACGGAGCCTAAGAGTCGATATCAGCTGAGAAGCCGAGACTCTCCATTGCTTTGCGGATGAGAACAATCGAGGCGAACGAGAGAAAAAGCGAAAGCGTAAGTGACAGACCATAGGGCCGAAAATTGAAAGCAAAAGGACGTAATGGAAATAAGATTGAGATAAAAATAATGCCAGTCTTTGGAAACTAGGAAGAATGATGGCTGACTTCAGCCGAAATTGGTGGAAGAAAGGGGTTGAATGGTAGTAAGGGGTAGTCCGGCCCGTGTTCGTAATGTCGGATTGTTTTATTCAGGTTCTATGCTCTGCTCGTAGCTTCTTCTGGTGTCCGCTGTGGATTATGTCGAGTCAACGTTGCTGACCCTTTTTCACAGAACTCCAGCAACACCCTCTATACCCGTAACGCCATCATGCCCTCTAACCCAGAATCTTCAACCCACCCTTGGTCTTCGCCCCGGCTTTCTGAACGCCCGCACCAGTTTTATCCTTGTTGTCTTTGCCCTTCCCCTTGTGCTTGTTCTTATTATTTCTCATATCCTTCGGATTGACAGCCTTGATCTCCGTGGTGCTTCGTCTCAACAAGACTGGATGACTGCCAATATACTTTCCCTGCATATCCCTTGCGGCCTGGAAGAACTCATCTCCATCACTGAAACTAACAAATCCATACCCTTTACTTTTCGTTGTGCGCTTGTCGCGAATGACTCGTGCTTTCTGTACTGATGGCCACCGAGAGAATGCTTTGTGGAGTGTATCGTCTGTGACTTCACCTGCTAGATTTCCTACGAAGAGTCGGAAATGTGCCGGATCCCATTCGAGAAGAGAGGAATCAGTCCATGTTGTTCCTCCACCGGAGCGAACGACAGTTTTCGTGTTTGTCTTTGCATCGCTGACCACTGTAGCAACGCCAGTATCGTTGTGAGCTGCGCTGGTCATGGCAGCCGAACTCATGCTCGGTCCATCGACTCTTCCCCCCAGCGGAGCGGCATTCGCGGAGGTCGCAGCTCCAGCACCCTCGCCTGTGTTTGGGTACCGCCGAACCGCACCGGTGTAGCCTGACGAGCTTTGTCCCTCTTTACCAACGTATGCAGATTGCCATTGTGCGATCTGGGCAGCCATCTCTGGGTCTTCCTCATAGCCTCTGCTTGCTCCTGCAGCACCCGGTGGCGCGAAGGGGTTTCGGATTTGTGGTGCAGCACCATAGGCAGGCTCTTCTTGTGGTTGGGCGTAGGCATTGTATGGTTGTTGCCCTTGCGTGTATGAAGATTGTGGGTAGTTGTTGAAGGCTGGTGGTTGAGGAGCTGCTACTTGTCTGGGCGCGAAGCCGGCGAAGGCGCCAAACGAGGCGGAGGGTGCACCATGGCCTGCATTGTATGAGGGCTTGAAAGTTGACGTTGAAGGCGGCGGTCTGGCGGGTAGAGATGGATGTGGTGCGGGTGTGGATTTCGAAGGGAGACCTGGAGGTGGGGGGTAGGACATGATGAATTGCTGTGCGTGGATCTCTTGATAGAAGTCACGTACCTCTTGCGTCTTGACGCAGATGGCTTCCTTGACCTGGAGTGGAGTAGATGTGGTGTGTCTGGGTGCCTTGGTTGCAGGACGCACCTGCGACGTCGGGCAGATGCTCGAGTTGCGATGCGATGCGAGGTTCGCGGTTCGAGGTGGTTGGAGATGGGTCGCGATCGAGGCTCAGAAGTTTACTGGTATTTCGTACTGGTATTTCGACCTGGTGTGGCTGAAGATTTAGAAAGGCTTGGCGCTCGCTTCCGCTCCGCTCCGCTCTGCCCGCCCGGCAAATGAAAGTTGGGTCACTTGGATAGCCGGAGTTCCTCAGAGCGGGGGGCTCGAGGCAGGCGCGTGGGGGGATCTTCGGTCTGTCAAGCCGACATTTCTCCTGTTCACCGAATCGAATCGAATCCGCGCAGCCTCGAGCCACGCCAAGCCCGCAATGCTTCCGAATAGCTGTTTACGTAAGCTGGCTCTACGGCCCAGACTAACCAAAGAGCAGAGTCTCTTCAGAGAGATGAGGCTGTTGACCGGACCTCGATTCCACGGCTCAACTTCCAGCTTCTCCGAATGGAACACACAAGGCTGGGTTCGGAACATTGAGGGTTCTGCTCACAATTCCTGTTTCCAAGCCGTGGGTAATTACGTCTAATATCTCGCTTTCATGACTCAGATCCTGTTCCTTCTCCGGACTTCGTGGTCATTGGACAGCCCCTCCCCCGTTCATGATCTTGGGCCTTCATTGCATGAAACCCCACTGCAGCCTACCTTGTCTGAATAATCAGCGGGCATGGATCCAGAGGGTATTTTGGGCAAACATCGTGAACTCGACATCATCGGGAATTCAGCATCGGCATTCTGGAAGAGTCTCCCGAAGCAGTCAGTAAGTCTCCTCCTCCAAAGCAAAACACGCAGCGTCTCCCATCTCCCGCCTCCCGCCTCCCGCCTCCCTCCTCACGTCTCCCAGCGGCATCCCGCTCAGATGCCGGCCACAGCCACTCTGTGCGTTCCCGCGGTGATACTGTACTCTGCTCGTCCTGTGTCAGGGGGTTGCTGGAAGTGCGTTGAACCGGCGTTTTGCCTACTAAGCAAAACAGCTTAAGCGGGCCTAGCTTCCCCGAGCCAAACCCCTCCATCCGTCAAATCCGCCCAACGACTTCTTCGTCATTCCGAATTCTTTTCTCCTGCAAACACCTTTCGCTCTGCTGAGTCGCAATCCCCCATTGTTCCAATCCACCACGGAACAATCTTCTGTATAGCTTCGCGCGCATTCTCTTCCTTCACACCCATTGAACTTCACCACCATGTCAGGCCCCACGTAAGTTTTGCTTTTCCTTGCAGTCAACATTACCCCACCATCGCTATCGTCACTGTCCCGCTGGCTGTGGAACAACGTTGCGGCGTGCGACGACAGCGTACAAGCAGCAGAGGGACAATCGATGGAGAATCGTCAGTTTCAAGTCTAGAGCCCTCTGACCAATCTCTTAATCCTCAGCGCACGCCTTGATCGCATCAACCTGGGCGGGAATGCTTCCGCGGATCAAGTACATTCAACTGACAATGAACCCAGAGGAGATTTCGGCCTGATCGGCTTGGCCGTAATGGGCCAGAACTTGATTCTCAACGCCGCTGACCACGGGTACAAAGTCATTGCTTTCAACCGAACTGTCTCCAAGGTGGACCACTTCCTTGCCAATGAGGCCAAGGGTAAGCCAGAAAATTCTCTGAGGAAAGCTCCTTTGTATTGATCCGGATGCAACAACAGGAAAGTCAATTGAGGGTGCCCACTCCATCGAAGAATTCGTCTCCAAACTCAAGAAGCCCCGCCGTATTATGATGCTCGTCATGGCTGGTAAGCCAGTCGACGACTTCATCGAGACTCTGCTGCCCCACGTCGAGAAAGGCGATATTATCATTGATGGCGGTAACTCACATTTCCCCGATACCACACGCCGAACAAAGTACTTGTCAGGTAAGGGCATCCGATTCGTCGGCACCGGCGTTTCCGGAGGCGAGGAGGGTGCCAGATATGGACCTTCTTTGATGCCCGGTGGAAACGAGGAGGCCTGGCCATACATCAAAGATGTCTTCCAAGACATTGCTGCCAAGAGCGACGGCGAGCCTTGCTGCGAATGGGTCGGTGATGAGGGTGCCGGTCACTACGTCAAAATGGTGCACAACGGTATCGAATACGGTGACATGCAGCTGATTTGCGAAGTATGTGCTCTATCTACACGCTCAATTGACCCAGCTGACACCTCCAGGCCTACGATATCATGAAGCGCGGTCTCGGAATGTCGGACAAGGAGATTGGCGATGTTTTCACAACCTGGAACAAGGGAGTCCTCGACTCCTTCTTGATCGATATCACCAAAGATATCATGTACTTCAACGACGATGACGGAACCCCACTCCTCGAGAAAATCATGGATTCCGCAGGCCAAAAGGGAACCGGAAAGTGGACTGCTATTAACGCCCTCGATCTTGGCATGCCCGTTACTCTGATCGCCGAAGCCGTGCTCTCCCGCTGTCTCTCCTCCATCAAGGGCGAGCGTACCCGCGCCTCCAAGGTCCTTTCATTCGTCGGCCGAAGCAACAAGTTCGAGGGCAATAAGGAGCAATTCCTTGAGGATCTCGAGCAAGCTTTGTACGCATCCAAGATCATCTCGTACGCCCAAGGATTCATGCTCATGCAAGAGGTACTTATCTCCGCCCCCAATCAAACATAGATGAATAACAAGTTGCAGGCTGCCAAGGAATATGGCTGGAAGCTCAACAAGCCCTCTATCGCCCTCATGTGGCGTGGTGGCTGCATCATCCGCTCCGTCTTCCTCAAGGACATCACCGCCGCGTACCGTGCCAACACCGATCTCGAAAACCTCCTCTTCAACGACTTTTTCAACAAGGCGATCCACAAGGCGCAACCCGGCTGGCGCGACGTCGTCGCCAAGGCTGCTCTCCTCGGTATACCGACCCCAGCATTCTCCACCGCTCTGTCCTGGTTTGATGGATACCGTACCAAGGACTTGCCCGCCAACTTGCTCCAGGCGCAGCGTGATTACTTTGGCGCGCATACCTTCAAGATCAAGCCTGAGTTCGCGAACGCAAAGTACAAGGAAGGCGAGAATATTCATGTTAACTGGACTGGACGTGGTGGTAACGTAAGTGCGTCAACGTACCAGGCATAAATGGCGTCTGGTGGGGAAAATGGATGATGAGCAATCATACGTGGTGAGGTTGAATAGGAATGTATTTAGACTGACCACAATGAAAAATCTTTGCTGATGCTCGATTGGCACCCTGTGAAGTGTGATTTCAATGTCCACAGGTGGCTGGTACCTATATACAATTTCGGTCAAGATCAAGTGGAGTCGAGCTTGTTTAGAGAGGAGTACGTTCACTGAATCGTGCAATGAGAAGGTTCGGAGATACCTTGCTGAGGTGCGAGAAATGATCGACTTGACCTCGACGAGTGAATTTGTACTGGATGAGAGAAAGGACAACAGTACAGACAATAGCCAAGTGAATCTTGATTGTAGCTATTGCCGACAACAACAGCAATTGTTGCTACAAGAAGAGGAAAGTGTGAATAGAGAATAGAGTACTGTATTGTCATGAGATGGAAAAGATGGTTTCCACGTCGAAGAAGCAATTCCTCTTTCTTTCCTCTTCATCGATCGTTCTGTACCATACATACCAACACTCTTCTCGCCTCTCCTCCAAAATCAATTTCAAATAAATACGAAGTCTTGTACCACTATACCTTTCTCTTGGGAGATGCCAAAGTCGTGGCTGTCAACTTTCGTCGCGGCCGTCGTTGGTTTTCTGCCGGTATTGCTTGCGTGCGCCTTCCCCATGGCTTCGCCGAGCTCTCGTTCCTCCTCGTGAAGGATGCTCTCCAACGCGACGAGGGAATACTCCGGCGGGAGGACGAGCAAGTAAGGCGGGGCCATGGTGGTATGTGTTGGGCTCGACTGTGAATACGAGCAGGGCGATGACCTCCTGGACAAGAAAGGGGTGAAAATACAACGCAGATTTCTCAAGTAGGCTTGAAACTGTACATTTACAAAAGCTGACGTCGCTGTTAGTGGATGGCCATGATTACGGAGTGTGAGTTGAGATTCTGGGATTGAGAGATGTGTTCTTTGCTGACCGAACTTTAGCGGTGGCTGAGATGAAGCTGGTCAACCACGTGACCTGCTAGCTTCACGCTAGCGATTGTCGCGATTCTGGCCTCGCGTTTTCAACATTTGTCAACTGTCTTTTTGACCAGATCCTCTTCGCGCTCTTCAATTTCTTGACATTCAACTTCACTCGGTACAATGCAGGATCCCAGCCAGGGAATTCAACGCGAGCTGGTGAGTCCGCGACAATCTTCCCCCGACAAACTGACCCGCTGACCTCGAATCAACAGCAACCTCATGTGCATTTGCTTTCAACATACAGGTTTCCTACGCTCCAGCAACTTCATCCAGACAAGGTAGCAGAATGGCTACTCAGCGCTCCCAAAATCACTCGCGATCAAAATCCCTTCTTCTGGACATATCTCGACCGCCCCGTTGACAATTCAATTCTGCTCGTTTGGCAGTCTCTCTCCCTAGGCTCTGACTTCCCCAGTGATGGATATGTTTGGCCTCCCCAGGAGACAGCGTTCCAGGTAGAGGTCTCTGGTGGCTATGTAAGTTTCCACCCTTCTCGCGATGCTCTCGAGACCATTGTTGACTATTTGTAGACCCTCGAGATGTACCAACACAAGACCGGCTATGCTCCCGGAGAACAATTCGCATCTCACGCCCGTCGTCGATATCGTCTTCTTCCTTCCAAGTTCCCAAATGCCCAACCTGCACCTGATCCAGCTCTTTGGATCGTCCACTACACACAATCCGAACCCCATGAACGAGTTCCTTCCAGCGTCATTCCCATCGACATGCGCATCCAGCATACAATGAGTACGCGACAATACCTACACTCACAAGGCCAAATCGTCCAGAAAGACTTCATGCTTCACGATCGTGCCAATTGGCCTCAAATCTCCTTCCCCAAAGGTCCTCCTCGCGGGCCTCCTATGTACAGCGGCGCAAACGTTCCACAAGCACGAGTTCCCCAAGCCATGGCCTACCCGACCCAACATGCGACACCTGGCCCACCTGCGAAACGAGTCCGGACTGCAGCAAATGCCAATCCAGCAGCTGCTGGTGGCGCTGTTGCTGTTCTCGACATCGATGATGAAGAAGATACTTCTCGCGGAGATCTCTTCGACCACACAACACCTCGCGAAATCAGCATGAGCAGGTACAAGCAGAACCACGAATGGATGGAAGAGATCTTATCTTCGCCATACTCTATCAATCAAATCATTCCTGCAGATCTCGGCCTCGGTGTGCGTGGTGAACTTGCAAGTCTCACGGCCGGAATCTTCGATGCCCCTTTCGATCCCGAGAAAGATGTCGCAAAATATGCCTATGTTGGTCGCTTGGATTCTGATAAGGCAGAGGAGTTCCGGAAGAGAGCTCACGTTCGCATTGCGCAGACTAACAGGGAAATCGAAAAGCTAAAAGCAAAGCATGCGAGAAGATTGGCGAAATTTCAAAAGGGCTCGCTCATCACCCTTTCTGAGAAGCAATTGCGCACGGCAGTCGATGATCCTACTGATACTGGGCCAGAATACTGGCGCCTCGAAGGCAGAATTGACGAAGAGGAAAACGAAGACGGCAAAGTCGTTAGTCGAGTTCTGCCAAAGGTTGATGACATTGTCGCCCAAGTCGAAGCATCCGTGGGTCGTCATGCAGCAGCAGTCAAGGAACTTATCCGCATTCAAGATGGCGGTTACGAAGAAGCTCAAGCTATCCCATCTCCTCCACCTGCTCCCGCAGAGCCAACTCCTCAGATCACACCTCCTGGTTCACATAATGGATCTACGCACAGTGGGGTCTTGGTTAGCGATGCAGATATGGATATGAGCAACTCGGCAGCTGGTATGCTCGATCAATATCACACTGGTCTTTCTTCAAATGCCACACCAGGAAGCAGTTTCCCTACACCTCAGCCTCACCTCCAGCAATCATCTGTCAACACACCAAACTTGAATATCCCATCTCCGCAACCTGTGGCCCCGCCAAATACCCAACAACCATCTCAAAGCGACGTCAACATGTCCGATGGACCCTCCAATGATCAAGCACCATCTAACGATCAACCAGGCGACGACTGGGTCGTCGTCCCTCCTAGTGGCGTCTCACCCACCGCTTCCACACAACCTCAACCTCCTACCACTTCGCCAAACCAAGCTCAAGTCCATCAGCCAGCACATCCCGCCTCAGCACCCATGTCCAACCCCTCCCCCTTCCCCATCACGGCCGGCACCTCAGCAGCCAACACCCCCGGCCTCCCGGACTTCCACACCTCGCCGAACGACTTCGCGGATCTCGGAGACCTGGATACAGCAGGTGACGCGCTGGCTAGCTATGATGGCCTCGGCGATGGGGAGATGGGCGACCTGGGAGATCTGGGCGAGATGGGCATGGATATTGGGGGTGAGATGGATGATAGTGCGTTTGGGGATGCGTTTCATGGGGTTGAGCAGCATCAGCATGGTGTGGAGGAGGAAGGGGATGGGATGGGGGATGGATTGTAGTCTGTAAGCTTGTGATGTTAGGATTCAGGGACGGGTGATGAGGAGCTGGAGAATGGGAGTAAAAAGTTTACCGTCGAGAGTTTCGGGAGCGAGAGATGTGTACATTAGATTCGGACTTAATCATGAGAGAGATTTGGGAGCGCCTTAATCAATGGATGATTCTGTTTCTACTTCTCATTCTATTCTGGTTCAATCTTGTTTGCTGTGACTTGAAGTCAGGCCCTGGATTCGCTTGCCTGAAGCCCCAGCATCAGAGGCTTGCGACAAGTGGTCGCCTTCTCTCTTCCTCCTCTTCCCTGCACTTCGGATGGTTGTATCGTAGGCGTTGATTAAGTTAATAAGGGCTTGTTTGTGTGCTTTGCGGGGTTCTTACTGCTAGCGGGCTGGTGCTAGGAAAGTGTTCCTCGTTGTCACGGTTGACAAGGGAATATGGTTTTCCGGGCGGTGAGAAGTCTCACGCCTAAAGCAAGTGCTTCAACTTCTCTTGCAGTTTGTGATAGCCTTCAAGTGGGTCCAGGCGGCATGATTAGTCACATCTCTGGTGTTGGCTGGACGCGGCGACCAAGCGGGGCGTCTCCGCCAGTGTTTGCCTCGCTGAGGCAATTCATACAAGTTCTGGAAACTCTGAAACATGGTTGGGTATGTGAACCCAGATCCTCCCACAAAAGCGAGAGTCTTGGTCCCCACAGCTAGCAACAGATGTTTGTCCAAGAATGCAGTCCAGCTGACATTGAGCTTTCCAATATTCTGCAAGGAACTTAAATGGAGATCATTAATACGAAATGCATTTTGACTCGACATAAACGTGTCTCCTTCCACTAGTTCGAGACGATGTAGGCAGCCTTGAGAGGTGCGAAAAGACTCTTGGCTTCTAGTCTGATGATATCCGAGAGCGATCTGTTAAGTATTATCATCTCAATTTGCCCTGAGCATGTCCACCAGAAATAACGCCAAGATCCTGATCCACACTGACACTACTTTTTTCCGAATTCCGACGAGCAAATATCGTTCAATACGAGTAGGCAGTCATTGACGAGTGAAACTTGCCTGGTATATTTCAAGTTTTTTGTGATATTTGGCTGCTTCAACCTCCAAGTTTGTAGCAATATTGCAAGATTTGGCCGATCCGAGTATGGCCGTCATAGGCTGCGACGCAACCACAGATCACGATCTTGTATATTGTGGGGTCCCATGTATCATACCGACGCAGTCTCCCGGGTGTGGTTGTATAGGTCTGGCTTAACGATTTGAAGAAAGTTTTGGCTGTAGCAAGCCCGACCGCATGAGCTATTTCTTTCTGAAGGCCACAAAATCACATGTGAAAGAGTGATGCAGTTGTTTCATGCTGACGTACCCTCTTATACCTAAACATATCCATGAGATAATGGTTTTCGATTTTTTTAATTTATAGGCGTCGTCCCCGATTGAATAGAACCCATTGAACACACGTTGAGCCTCTAGATCTGGCGTCACCATATGCTTGACCCTAGGTTCAACCTGGCTTCATATTCCTGTAATATATTGGGCAAATAAACTCACTGTGGTACCTTGTTGTGTTTGCCAGTAAAAGGTGCGGATAATTCTCGAAGAAGTTCAGAGCAAAGGTTTCCCATTTCTGATAGTTTGTTCAGAAGAGCAGGGAGTTACTCGAGATGTATATGTTGAATGGTGGTGGTGGTTTATTAGCGGGAGGTTGTTGCTCCGGATCATTTCCAGTTTCTGCTATCAAGCCCTTACTTAGTTCTATGTTGCACTTTCTCGCGTTCTCTGACACTTCATCAAGACTTATCATTTGGTTGGCGAAGAACTTTTAATCGTATTTTTCAATCTATCAAATTAGCGAAACCTCCCCACCAAAATAACCATGAGAGGAAGCTTTACCACGGGCAGGATATATAGCCTCATGTCCATTTCCAGCACTTGGCACTCTTGGTCCTTGGTCTTGACCCTGCCCAGGCGGAATTTCTACAGTGAAAATCACCGGTTCGTGGAGGGCTTGGGTTCGGATATCCGCCCTGGAAATGGCGTGTTTGGTGGGATTCGAGCCAAGGAGAATATTCAAGTAACGACAACTCTTAGTTAAGATTGTACCACAATACACGGTGCTCATTTTTTGAAAGAGACTCCACGGATTTCAGCCAAGGTCGAAGAATACCTCAAAACATACTCGTACAAGTCCGGAATCGCGCGCGTGCATCCACCTGTACGGGGATAGACACCCTTCCAACATCACGTTCCATCGCATCCCACTGGAGAATACAGTTGGATGAAGCGTGTTCTGTGATATCATGAACTTCCATGTGGACATGAAAATAGCAAATACTACGCTCGAGATGGGGTCTCATTGGATAGTGTCCCATAGTTGGATAGGAAAGAAACACGGACAGAACTGGAATAGAAGCATATTAGGTCCAGCCTCCAGGTTCAACTCCACAAATGTTTACAATAAAATAAAGTTTGCTGTCGCTGGGGTATGCTAAAGTGCGCCGATTTCAACGAAAACCTCTAGCAGAGAGAAACCAATATCTAAAAACAACGCCAGGATGCACCCAGTGGGTATCTTTTTTATTCACCCCTTAATCACTGATTAACTCTCCCTCCGGACACGTGGGCTTCGTAACCCTTTCCGTAAAGCATGTGCCGTTTTCTCTTTATCCTTCTGCGACTTCATTGGTTTTCTTTGCCTGATGCCCAATAGAACGCTCGAAGCGGGTTCTCTATCCAAATTCGGCACAGAAACCGTTGCTCCATCTTCCCAGTCCACTCGAATGCTGTTGGGTTTGTTGTATTGTGAACCATCGTACCACAGCTCAAACCGAATATCTGCAGGTCCAATGACGACCTTGATTTGATGTTCCGCAGTTCTGTACTTGTCCCTGGGAGTGATTCTCTTGAACCAGGATTTATGTTCCTTTACAAGATCGAAGTTGTTCAGGGTCAGGCTGGACAGGTTCGAGGTTATATTGCAAAGAACGTGGCAGTCGGCTTTTGACGTGTAAGTATGTTTTGAAGATCCCTTTCGGAGAAATTCAACCTGAAACTCACCATGCGCAATATTGCCCGGTAAACGGTCTGCTTCTTGATGAGATATGACTATTTTGTCCTTCCATATCATATGATTTTTCCTTGTTTCATCCTTGTCATTCATGCGGCATATGACCCGCACAAAATCGTGCGTAATGTCATCATCAACGTACATCATTTCGCCCTGCTGATAGATCAGCAAGATTCAGAGAAATGACGCTTTACCAACCTTTTTGATCATCCAATCGACTTGATTTTTGACATATATTAATCCATCAATTGGATATCTATACGTTTCCTGACCGACATGTTGCTTGTTCTTCTTCTCATATGGCAAGTCACACAACACGCCGTATGACGCTGGGCATATCCGTCCTACCAAGACATTCTTCTTAGTTATGATCTTTTGCATTCGATCAATGACGAGGCCTCTGCAGACAGCTAATTGACTGTGGGACTTTAGCGTTGATTCCCGAACTGACCATGGGTTGTCTATACGTACGGCTCAGCAGAAACAAGGATCCTAAGAGAGGGTGCAGCGCGATGTGTAATGGTTACGAATTCCTCTTGAAGTCTAGAGAGAAGGTATGGCGAACTCCCAAGACCACCAGAGAGAATCATATAGTTCTGTCGTGGATTTTTAGCCAGCAACACAGGTAAGCGGGTGGACTGGTCTTACCACATATTTATCTTGCGGTATGTTGTTTAAATGCTTCCTAACGAGAGCTATTATTTGATTCACCTGAGGGTCGAAAAGAGATCTGAAGTCGTCACTGGCCAGAAAAATCAGTATTTATCTGGTCCGATGACAGCATGCTTGTCCGTTAACTTACTGTGAGAAGGCCATTTTACCCCTTTGAATACCAGCTTTGCTGTTCGACACGGACTCGTGGAGACGTGGAACAGGAACGAGGAATTTCGGAACATCTGCGTTTGATCGGTCCCCAAAACTACATTTCCACTCTTGAAATTCGGCACTGTGCATCATGGTCCACGCAGTGTTCTCGGCAACGTCCACCCTGCCCGCTTGAAGCCGCTCCTCGACTAAAAGCTCAAATGCCAAGTCGATATTCGTACTTCCGACGTCAACTCCTGGGATCTTTGCTAGTTCTTGAAGCCATGGTCTCTCGTTTTCGGAAGAAACCTGTTCGAGGAGCGCAAAATCAGTTGTAGCTCCTCCAGCGTCACACACAAGCAAGACGTCCCCGTTCTCAAAAGTCTGTAGACTGTCTTTTGCTGCATTAACGGCTGATGCTTGAGGCTCAGTAAGTCCAAATTCAATTGTATGGCAGCCTTGGCTGAATCCAGCTTCAACAAGCAATTCTCGGAGGCTTGTGCTGATCGCTTGTGATCCGAACGTAGTGGGACAGCTGAATAGAAACTCAACACGCTTGGACTCCCAGCCACCCATTTGGGGCTGAAGTACGTCCTTTATGTAGAGGTACAGGCATCGCATGAAGTCTTTGTACCATTTTCTAACCTCTGTGGTGGAGGGAAGATCTGAATCAGGCTCAGCAGCGCGAAGCGGATCCAGAAATTCCGGGTCTAGCCACCGCTTGAACCACTCCTTCTTGCCCTCACTATATTGACAGGGAAACCCCCATTCGGGCTCGTCTCTCAATGGCAGGTAGTTGATAATTGAAGGTACTTTGCGTGAAGTTTCGTGTTTTTTCCCTGGCCATGTCTGAATGACCTTTGGCTGCGGCATATTACTATTGGAATATGCAACGCCTGTGAAGACAACTGATTAGAAAAGATCGTACTACAGAAAATGGGGGTGACAACCTGTGAAAGTCATTCCAAAATCAATTCCAACAACGATTACTGGCTGTATCGACGACATTTTCGACGTCTCCTGATCGCGTGAAACGAATATCAAACAATGGAAGAACAAGTTGGCCATGCGAAAAAAAAATAACAAAATAACAAACTAGCCAAGAGTCAGGCAAACCATTTTGCCAGTGCAGGTGCTGCCTGGGCTTGTGGCTTGGGCAGACAGGAAGGCTGAACATGAGGCTTTGGTTCACCAGCCTCCACGGGTTCGAAACATTTTTTTTGGGCGCTTGCACAGCCTGATGCAACCACGATGCAATAATCAACCGTTTTCCATTTTTGAGAACGCCCGCATGGTGGACTGGTTTATTCGTGCCAGCCTGGCAAGCCACCTGATGATCATACTTCAGCTGGGTTCGCCAGCCTTTTCTCAAATCGCGTGTTCTATTGTCAGATTTTGTTCTCCCACTCCCTACTACTCGTCATGGAACACGATTCTATATTGAAGAAAACCTTTGGCGATCGTCTTCTTGAGATGATGGCTCGTTTAAGATCAAAGAAGCAGCTATCCCAGGATGAGAGGTATCGCACCACACTCATGAATCTCGATGACTATCTGGCACAGCCCGAGGAGGATCGTAAAATTGGATCGAAACTGAAGCTACTTCAGAACTTCATAGACTCGCATGCAAAATATTACCACGACAAGCCGGTAGGCCTGTCGAAGGAGGAGATACTGGCCCTCCTGGAAAAGAAACTCTTCACATCAGATAGGGAAGCGACCCGGAGACTCGCATACAATCTCCATCATTTCACTTCTCACAGAGAAACGTTTATTCGCATCATCATTTCCAAAGCAATAGCTTTGGGCATAGACTTCTATGGCAATCCTGACATTTCTCTTCTTCCACAAGAGATTGTACTGTTTATGACTGCTTTTAAGGAGACCCCTCGCTTGAAGGAAACTTCACAAGGTAAACACTTCCCCGACGTTAGTTGCAGCTTAAACTGACTTTTTGAAGTGGACGATGTAGCTCTGTGTGAATGGCGACGACTCGGGATGTTTCTTCTTTCCGGCCCGAACACCAAAACGATACAGCTTCGGAATTCGGGCTTGAGGATCGATGCAATGTTAAACTCACTTGATGAAATCCTCAGCCCATTTGCAGAACCTATTCATACCGGTGAAGGCAGCGGGAGAAGGTTGGATAATCTTCGAAGACTACTTGAGATAGGAGCGGATTTTGGAGTATTACTGTTTGGGCAGCCTTGCGGTTGGGAGCTGAATTGGGCCGTAAGACCGTCAGATGAAACACAAAGGGAATGTGAGGCTCTGAGTAATGGCCTAGCACAAAGCTCAAAAACCTCGGAGCTAGTTACCAATACCGGCAATGCGCAATACCCTCCTTTGAACAATGGCTCAGAACCTGAATCTGATCCGTCGAAGCGGAGACGAAGGAAGCGGCTCGGACGTAGTCAGTCTATGAAGGAAAAGAAGTCTCGAGAACAGCCACAAGGGAAATACTACCCACCTAGCGCTTGGAGAAGTCAAAACTTTGACGCGACTGTGGAGGAGAAATCCGGAGCTACTTTGCAACGGACGCTTACCGGGGGATCCGACACTCAGCATCTGCACCAGCACCGTTCACATCCTTCGAATCCTCATTACAACCAATCTCTCTCTCTGAGGTCTCAGTCTGAATCCGACTTCTCGCCGACGCCCGACCAAGACTGGGGACTTCCTGGCAGCAAACACAATGTGTCGACAGCGCAAAATGAAAAGGGGACAAACGATCCAAATTATCGCAAAGACGAAATTAAAGATAAACCCCCTCCAACGCTCCCAAAAGACGTCCACGCCATTGAGCCACAGCTCAATGAACCTCCAGTAAGGTTTCAAGGGCGTCCCGGTACGCGATCAGGAGAGACACAGCAAGAGGCCTCGTTCTTGGACGGACCAGAAGAGACAAGATTCAAACCGGATCTAGCTTCCGCCCCTCCGAGAACGCAAATAGCGAAACCCATGACATATTTCCCGGCCCTTCTCAAAACCAGAGACGAATATGGGTGCAAATTATCTCAACATATTGTGGTGTCAGAGCCTGTGGTAGACAGATCTTTTTTGACGCATTATTATTGACAGGTTAAACTGTATTCGAAACCGGGTGGTCTCCGTACAACAAGTAGGGGAACGTAGAATAGTATTACAATTCGAAGCAAAGTCCCTTCCATTCATTACTCCATAATCCACAGGAACAAAGCATAAATAAAAAAGCAATGCCATACAGCCATTCTTAATCTGGACAATCCTGCACTCACTGCCGTCAGCCATAAATGGTATTACCCAATCTTTCCTCTTCCACCACAGCACCCATTCTTTCTCCATTTACTGTGCGAGGCATTCGGCGGAGCCTCGGAGCAGTTGGCGCTACGCGCCTCGATTGCGTCGGACTTGATGCGCCACCTTGAGAACTGGGTGTAGATGGTACGGGTACTTGAGGAGCCTCTGCTTCGAGGGAGGGCAAAATCCTAGAGCTTTTGCCCCTCAAGGTGCGTTGCTGACTCGGACTTCTCAAGATCTTCGAATTGCCCGCCAACGCTCCTGGACTGTAAGGAGGAGGGGTGGCAGATTGTGGGGCTGCCAGAGCAGCAGTATCCATTTTCTGACTTGCTGCCAAAAGACTTATGTGTGCCATATTCAGGACTCCTTGTCGACTCGCGAACCGATCCTTCCCTTGTACTACCCATTTGAATCGATACACGGGCGATATTATCTTATCAACATCGCGTTGCACACGATATGCTTCGATGAGTTCGCCTAGAGACAATGTTGCTGCTTCTGTATCTCCAATAGCACTCTCGAGATGCTGGAAATCTATAGACGTAATTTGGTGACTCTGGTTGGATCCGCAGCTTCGAAGCTGACGTCTTGCATAGTTGAGGTCTCGTTCCGCAATTGCAAGAAGCTTGAGGCAAATCTTGAGGTCTTCGTCGACTTCAGCAAGTCTGGAAAATGTTTGGAGCAGCGAAAAGGTTCCGTTGAAGATCGTGATCGAGCTAGCCACAGCTGCACTAACTAATTCTGGCATTTTCCGGTAGATTGACAAGAGCAGGATATCAAGGCATGGGGGGAAGTGAGAAGAACCATATTAAGTGACACAGGCTAGAATCCGTTACGCTCCACAAGACCTCGGTGAGGTCTTCGGGCTTAGCTTACTGAAACAAGGCTGGGCTGACTTCACACAAAAACATCAACAAGGCTGTGCTTGACTCATGTTATGCACGGGATCAATTCAATCAACTCCGCCATTCAGCAACTGCGTCCAAAATTTAGCGATCCCCAACAGGTTTTTTCCCTGCAGCCACTGCTGCAAGTTGTGTTATCTGTGATGAGGATGCAGCGAGACAGTCTGGTCCGATATCTGGACACGAGATAGCCAGAAAGCCATTGAAAACAGTCACAGCGGCAGAACAGAGCTCAGAAGTACGCCAAACCGGGGGCGAGTATTGAAAAAGAATATTGACGGCGCTGACTGAGCCGTTCATTCAATCGTATGACGGCATTTTAGGCGAGGCTCCACCAGTTGCGCTGCAACAGATAATCAACCTCCCAGGACGAAAATCCGGAGTTGACGAGCGGACGCGAATTAAGCGCCAAAAGACAGACTCTAGAATGGAGACTGATATGGGAAGTTGAGCTATGGAAAATTGGGATATGGTTCGAAGATTGGCACAGGAGGGAGGGGAAGATGGAGGCGGACAAAAAAATCGAGAAATTTAGCCCTGAATTGTTTGGTTCAAACTGTGCCGTGGTGGGTTTATGTAAGGCTGGCTCTGTGGTCTTCGGAGTGAGCCCCGAATGAATCCTCATAAAATCTGAACGACAGATGCATGCATAAGCTTCCCGCCCTCACATCCTCCCACACCACAGCATTTCTGATAATATGGTTGGGTGAGATGTATCGTGTGCTGGCATGAACCACCATGCAGGCGGGAAGCAACCATGAACGCTTCTGGAAGTGGAGGCTCATGTAAGGCTCAGCTGCTTAAGGAAACAGCAGAGTTTGCCACCGGGGCGATCCACTCGAGCTTGGATGTGAATATGCATTTCGTAGGCACCAGCTCCCAAGGGTTTTTTCTGAGACAGCGAGGAGGTTCAGCTTCTCCCCAACGGTAACAATTCCAGTATTGAAAAGCTACTGGAGTTCATTACAATGGGGATGAGGCTGATAGACTTCGGTTTATTCAAGTTGCCAACAATTGAACAAACCAGGTGAAGATGGCAAACAAACTCAGAAGCAGAATTGAATAATAGAATTCTTCAGAACTCATTTCGTTGAAAGTGATTGTACGCACTTATATTTCCCGGCCCAAGCTACCCTCACACAGGAGAGCCAGAAGTAAGTTTGCCAACGTCTTGGTGCTATTCCCCATTTCTCTTGGCGCCAAGCAAATCACGATACATGATACATACTCCGTACGAAGATTGTGCCAATTGGGGTGGTTGGAAGCCTTGATTCCTTAGGCACCATAAACTTGGCACCTTTCAACAGATTACGGCATAATACCGAGGCCTATAGCAATACTCCTGCCAAAACCCCGGTTTGCGCGTTGCACTTGATATTACGCATATTGCACTTGACATTTTCCTCACTTTTCACTTCTCACATAATAAATAACTTATACTATAAGATATTTATAGGCTTACAAATAGCTTATATACTTCTCTAATTATTCTCTTTAATTTCGATTAATTAGAATCTTTTTTTTAAATAAAATTTTGAAGTTCTTCCTTTCTCGCTTAGAAATTTAAAGCTATTTTCTAAGTTCTTAAGATCTTTTAGTATAACTTCTATAATTCTTAATCTTTTAAAGTTATTTAAACTCTTACACATATATTAATTATAATTTATATAACTATAAGAGTAATAGGAGCTTTAATAAGCTTAATATATTAGAGGAAGATTTTTAGGGAGACCCTAGTAAGATTAAGCGAAGCGGCCGTAAAGGCTCGTGCGCTCTGAAGGCTCGTATACCCCAGCTCGCGCGCTGTTGAATTTCCCTTGCCTCTAGTTAAGAAATATTAAATCTAATTACTTATATAAGAATTTCCTAAAATAGCCTTAACAAAAATTATATAGAATTTGATAAGGAATTAAATAGATTAATAGGAATTTTAATAATTACTTTATCTAAAAATCTCAAACGCTAGTGTAATGTGCGAATGTGTAATGTGTGATGTGCGCAATGTCAAGTGCAACGTGCAAACCGGGTTTTGGCAGTACAGGGGCTATCGGCCTCGGTAGATCGACCCTTCGAAACCTAAAACCCTTCCTCCTCCACCAACGAAGACTGTGCCGCCAATTGCTGTGGTTCTGGATCACCTCGAATCGCTCGTGGTCAACGAGAACGAACAACTCAAGTCTTTTTGCCGAATTCGAATGCCAGAAGAATACGTGCTCGAGTCGGAGTCAAAGTCGGATTCAAACTCAGATAATAAAGACAAAGGAGAGAAGCCTTCTAAATCTGGCAGTCACGAAGGCACTGGCGAAGCTGAAGACGACAAAGCAGATACTGCGAAACTTGACGAGAAGGATAAGGTGGATATTGGAGATAATGGCGAACAGGAGGATGCAGGACAAGCCGTTGACGATGCTGGGGAAATTGGTGATGCAACACTTGCTGTCGAACTTGACTTCAATTAACACTTGCGAAACTAGAAAAGCACATGTACTTAGAGTCGTGATTGAGATTATGGAAGATCGATTGATTGTTCTAAGCTACGGAGCATATGGCCCACTATTATATCCCATGGAGCGTAAATGTACGCTCACGTGATGGACTGCTCTTCTGGCCCCTACTTGGGATGGTACATAATCTTGTTGCCATATTCATTCTCCTTGTTATACTTCTCTCTTGATTCACATAGCTTTTACCCACGCCTTACAGCTTCTACGATATGATATCTCGTAAAGCTACAGCAGGTCGGTCGACTACATCACTCCGTGAGATAATTCATGCTTGCCTGTATCTTTACCGTGTAATACCTAGCTGCTCATGGGTCCATGTGTCCTACCCATTTACCCCTCTACTTTCGAATGGTACCGCCTAAGTAGAGACATATCGCTGAGACTCCGCTGTTGCTCGTCTGTCGAGCCACCAGACAGAATTCAGCACATTCGCATACTAATATGCAAGAATTAACAGCGCTTTAGCATCTTTCTCCTTCAATAACGGCTTGGACTTCGGCTTCAGATGACTCGCGAATTCAATGCCGAATGTGCTATCCTGGAAGATGTGCCCTGCATATAACGACGTCTGATAAATAGCCTGGCCCTTCTTCCTGACAACTATAAATCTATTTCGAATACTTCCGATTCTCCTGTACGAAGCTGCTTCTTTACATAGAACTTAACTCTACTAACAGGTTCCGTACTTGCTCTCAATGCGTAAGCGATATAAAGAACAAGTGTTAAACAAAACAGTATTTGGATCAAAGTCGTCGGTACATGTTTAAAGAATGTGAATTCTATCATGCTGTGACAAACGAATCTTGCAGCAAGGAGGCATATAAAACATGATTTTTATTTAGTAGAAGTGGAGAGTACATGTAGCAATACTCGGGCGCATCATAGATTTAACAGCTTCATAGAAGAGTCATTGCTAGACATAGATCACCAACTAGATATCTCTTCTGAAGTGAAAAGCAGCATGTGGCCAGCCGTCAACAAATCATCTCAAGCCTCAAACTTTCTCACCCTTCCCCAATTTCAATTCATCACCCCAGCCTTTAGGCCCGCCACCCTCACCTAGAAGTATAGACCACTTCACCAACTCGTCATCCATTTCCTCCGGAACGCTTCCCGGCCCGCCGCCAAAAATCGCCTCTGTCAATTTCTCTATCTCATCAGTCAAGTTGTTTGCGAGCAGGAACTCCACCGTCTTGATGTATGCACTATCAAGCGAGCCCGAGATCCACGCGTGGTGCGAGCTCAACGCCTCGCCGCACATGGCGAACTTGTTCTGGCAGTACAGCAGTTGGAACTGCGGGTAGACATTCTTGAACTGGCCGGGGCCGAACAGTGCATACGCACCACCGGTCCAAGGGTCGTTCTCCCAGCCCCAAGCGTGGTGGGACTCGTACAAGCCAGCGAGAGTCTCGAAACTGGGCCGAGGAGACCGGTCAGACCACAACTTGACGAGGTTTTCGAGGCAGAGCTTCACAATTGGGTCTTCCACAGACGGCTTCTGGAGAGGATTGTAGTCCTGCACTAAGGATGCCATGCGAGTCGCGTCCTGAGCCCATGTGTACGAGACGATAAGCACAGTCGGATAGTCTGTACCGTCGTTCCAGGATGGATAGACTGTCGTTCTGATTGGCAGATCGCTGCTAGAGTAACCGCCATACTGAGCTAGATCGGAGGGGTTCCACCAAGCTTTGGAGAACTTGATAGCAACTTTTGTCGCGCGGTCATAGCTTAGTGAGCGGATACCCGTTAGGATACTGTCAGGGAGGTTCAGGCCTTGGAGGTCCATTTGCTGAAGAGGCGCCATGGCGGTGGTGTTGAAAACCATGTCGTACTTTGCGGGAGCTTTGTTAGCGACAGTAACGCTGATCTTTTTCGCCACATTGTCGTTGGACAAGGCTACTACACGAGACTTGGTAGTCACGGTAACTGGCTTGGAACCCGCGCTCGGCCAGGATTCAGCGGCCAGTTTGGACCAGGCTTGGCAAAAATACCTGAGGCATCGATACGGTATCGATACAGTATTAGTATTAGTAAGGTATTAGTAACTATCGATACGTATCGATTCCTTATCGATTCCTACACCGCTTTCTACCCCGCACCCTCTAATTTTTCACTCTCTCCATTCTCACATCTTTTATTATAATTCTATTTGGATCACACGCTTAATATGTCTTCTTCGCATGAGCTAGACTCTTCCTCTCTAGCTTCTGCTTTAGTAGATCTAGAAATAGAACCCTCCCACAGCCGAAAATTGAAGGCCCCGGTCTGGAAGCATACACGTGATCCTACTAAGAAAGAGAACCAAGCCCACTTCTATTGTATCTATTATAATAAGGAAACGAGAACACCATATAATACTTCTATTTCAGAGAATATGAAGAAGCATATACAAGGCTTTCACAAGATCCCCGTTGAGATAGCTATTAGCAAGAACTAAGCGATAGTTAATTTGCAATTAAGGCAATATTATCACTAAGCCACTGGAACGAACGAGCAAAAAGAGCTTGATACTGAGATCCTGGAAGCTCACCTTAATATCTTAGTCATTCTCGAAGCTCTAATTACTCTCATTATCGTACGGAATCTGTCCTATGCTCTCGTTAAATAGCCAGAGTTCTATACCCTTTGCTAAGCACTTAATTAAGCTATTAAAGGCAAGATTACAACTTCGCATTCAGGAATTACTAGCTTAGTTAAAGGAGCTTGGGAAAGGCACCAGGATACCGTATGACAAGTAGTCCAAGCTATACTCTCACATATCTATATCTCTCTAGATATCTGGACCTCTCCAAATCGACTACTTTTACTCGTAATCTATGGCCATTTTACTACATATGATGGAAAGCAATAAAAGGCCCTTCTCGCTTTAAAGTAGGTCTCTGGCTATAGCTCAGAAGCTCAAATGTTAATCCTTTGGCTAGTCCTTCAAGATTATGGTATTACTCATAAGCTTGGGGCTATCGTATATAATAATGCCTCGATAAATAACGTCCTTTGTCGATTAGTTTAAAAGGAGCTAAAGGATAAGCTAAGCTTAAACTGGGAGGCAGATCACTGGCGTATTCGCTGTCTAGGCCATATTATTAATCTAGTAGTATAAGCCTTCTTATTTACGAATTAGGTCAGCTTAGAGAGCCTTGATTCATACGATGAGCAGGAGCAGAACACTAGAGTCTTTGATGTGACAGAGGTAATAAGGGCCTAGTTCAGGCTAATAGGACCCCTTGGCCAAGTATATAATATTGTGGTTCATATTCGTGGGTTAGCTGGAAGAATAAAGGAGTTTCGTACGCTTGTAACAAGGCTAATTCCAATAGATAATCGCACGAGGTGGAATAGCTAGTATAAGATGCTTCATGTGCTACTTGACTTAAGGCCAGTAGTAGAAAGGTATTATTAAAACCATGAGGAGGAGCTTGAGGAGGATATCTTGACTCCTAAAGATTGGAAAAAGCTTCGTATGATCAAGGACTTCCTTAGACCCTTTACACGAGCTACTCTTGTAGCTGAGGGCTTAACTTCCCTTGATTCTACCCTCTTTATAATGGATGTCTTAATTAAACACCTCTAATAAGAGAATATAAGTTCTCCTTTCCTTTCATATAATCTCATGTAATTATACTAATTCTAATAGGCTAAATATTAGAGGAGTAAGGATCCAGAGGGGAGAGACTTCCTTTATCGAATCGAGGTAGTATATAAGGTTCTAGACAATTATTATATGAGAACCAATATGTCTCTAGTCTACGCTACCGTATTGATCTTAAATCCTCGTAATCGTACGAGGTATATTGAGACACACTAGCCAAAGAAATAGTTAAAGCTAGTCTTGGCTAAGGTTAAAAAGCTCTGGGAGAAGTATAGGGAAATACCTATTATTATACCTATGCCACCAGCTTTCCGGCAGAAAGGCTCATCTCACGAGCTACCAGAACTCGATACGTATAATCGTATCGCCTTATCTCTGAGAGCAGAAGCTCGGCCTGCAAGTTAAGACGAGTTTGAGGACTATAACTCACTAGAATCGTATAATCCTGGTAAAAAGGGGGCTCTTGCATGGTGGTGCCAGGATATATAGAGGTAACACTAGCCAAGGCTCTCTCTTATAGCTATTGATATCCTCTCTATTCCACCAATGAGTAATGAGCCAGAGAGAGTATTTTCAGGAGGACGTCATACGGTAAGCTGGGATAGGGCACAAATGGAGGCAGAGACAATTGAGATACGAGAGTGCTTAAAGCACTAGAAAAGGAGTGGGATTCTAGACACTTTCCTTAAGACTACGGGAGGAGAAATCTGAGAAAGAAGGGAGATTCTATACTTTTCATATGATACTTTAGGGCCAGATTAGAATCTCTTCTCTTAGTTTTTAGGTACTATATAAAAGAAATTGTAATTATAAGTAAAATCAAAAGAGGGCAAATATTGAGAGCTTAATATAGTCTATTGAATATTGTGTAAAAGCCAGGTAATCATATGATACAAAGAGAGCAAGTAGCCCTATCTACCTATGCAAATGGGTGGCCAAGGATTCGCTGGCCAGGGTAAAGTCCAGGCTTTGAAACCCGTCCACTTCGTATAGTTTTAGGAGATTTAGGCTTTTCTCTAGAACCTCCCTCTCCTCCATTATTATCAATATCTCGTGCACTGCATTGGGTCGCATGACCACGACGAATACAGCTACTACATGCCCCATGCCATTCTCTACCAGGAACCCTCAAACACTCCTCAAATATGCCTTGATTATTCTCACAAGTAGTATAAGGAGTATGAGTATTAGCTTGGCTACTATATTACTTAGTATAGATCATGTGAACTCAGAAGAAGTAACTTACACTCGTTAGGTCAAGATTACATTAATAACCTCAGGGAGAAGTGGGGTATTAAAGGTACTAGGAGTATAGGGACCCTTAATCTCAATATCTGAGGGTACTGGATCATTAATATCAAAGGTACGCCTCTGCTGAGGGCTACTATTAATAACTGAGGGCTGGAGCTCATTTCCTCCCACACGAAGGAAGTAATGAACCTTATTAAGGTCATTGTCATCCACACGAGTCCAGATGACGAGATCCTGTTAAACTTGAGCTGCCATTGTATGTGTATGAAGTATTATATGTGAGGTGTGTGTGAGGAGAGAGTGTATGTGTGTGTGTGGGGAAGTTAGAGGGAAGGCTAGGAGCTAAGAGCTTATTTTATAGATATCTAGGGCTAAAAATGACTTAAATGGGAGCTTGAATGATTCAGATTAAGCTATGAATTAAGCTATGAATTATGCAATTATTTAGTATAGTTCAGATAATGCGGGTAAAATGATTAGCTAGAGCCTTAGAAATAAGGCTATAAGCTATGAATCATATATTTATTTACTATAGTTCAGATAATGGAATTGAAATAATTAGCTAGGGCATTAGAATTAGTCATATTAAGCTATGAATCATATAATTATTTGGTATATTAGATATTAGATAGTAGGGTTAAAATAATTAAGTAGGGCCTTAGAAATAAGGCAAATACTGACTAAGTATCGATAGAACTATCGATACCTATCGATACCTTACGATTCTGGCATCGATTCCTATCGATACCGGAAATTAGGGAATTTTTGCCAAGCCTGGTTTGGACTCAATGGCTTCGGATATAAGTTGCATGCCGCCTTCGACACGCCACCATATGTCCGAGGAAGCATTCTGAAAATCGGTATAGTCAATAACAGTCTCCGTGAAAGATTGATCAAATAAACCCGTCGACCTAACAGGAGGTGAGCAGCTTATAAAGAATGGACAATGGAAGCTTACGTGTCATAGAGCTCAGCCTGGGCCGTTTGATCGTATGTCCAACTTTTCGGAACAGTGTTAGATGAAACACATCTCAATGTTTCGCAGCAGAACTTACGGAGGAGACGGAGCACCCTGATCCTTCGGTCCTGCCATGAGGAAAGCCCTCGTGGAGAAGTTGTCCTTGTCCGTGGTCAACCACCTCGTGAAGGCAAGCTGGAAGTTTTTCGCGAAATCGTCAACGATGGGTTGCATGAAAGCATCGAATTGCTCATCCCTGTAAGCAGTCAGCCGGGATGACTACATTGAAGTTATCAAGCTCGTGGGCTCACTCTATCGGCTCGTGTTTATACCAATAACACACTGGTGGGGGTGGCTTCGTGTCGGGGTTTTTGTATATGTAGGGTTGCACATCAAGGTTGAGATAACGCATGAGCTGGAGGGTTCTGAGTGAAGTTAGACTAGGCTTCAAGATATATAATAACGGCGTCAAAAGCTTACGGCTGCATCCATGGAATCTCTGGAACTCTCATGGCTCCTACATCATAGTAGTTGTGTTTGGTGTCACCAGAGAAGTGGTGAGTGTACAGGCGGCCCCCGACCCGGTTGTTGCCTTCGAAGATATCGATGTCAGTAATCCCGACGTATTTCAGCAGCATTCCAATGAAGAGGCCAGTGACGCCGGCCCCAATGATGCAGACCTTGCCGGTGTAAGGTTCGGCCTGGATTTTTTTGGGAAGCTTGGGAGCCGGGGGGAGAGTGCCATGGTTGCCGGGGCTAGCTTTATTCAGCTTTTTGAGGAGGTGCTCATGCAAAATATGCTTTGAGTATGCGGCACGAAGGGATGAGCGCTGAGTGGCCGGGTTGAGGGTGACTTGGGTGGCAGACATGTTGAAGTTGGTATGGTGGGTAATAAGTTGTAAGTTTGATTATCTGTGACACAACTCAAAGTCGAGGTGCCTTTGAGATTGACTGAGTTTCGATCTCACTCTCGCTCAAAGCAGCTACTTATATAGGCGTTTCTCAACCCGTATGATGGCAATCTCGGGGACTACGAAGTCCAGTACGGATACCTACCAGAACAACGAAAGCGGGGAGCCCGAAGGCTGGCTGAGAAAATCATGCAACTGATCACAAATTACTTTTTTGAGGTCTATAAAAGTACCCTCGGCGTCCAGTAGTTTCAAGTTTAGTGTTTTCCTGCTAGTTATATGCGAGCCATCGAGGCAAGGACGCGGGAGGAAGTGTTTCCTTCCACATTACATTATAGAAACAATAGTTATAAATAGTTAATAAAAGTAATAATTAATTTTAATATTAATTTTTAAAAACTAAGAAATAAGTTAAATAAAAAATTAATTTAAAGATATTCTTTTAAGTTTAAAATTACTTATATTATTATACTATAAGTCTGAGTACGGCGGTTTGAGCCCCCGAATTCGGCTGGTTTTGTCGCTATTTTACGTACCCTTGACCGCTCGCTTAGCCCACTACGGCGCACGTGCCTTCACTCGCTTATTAGTCCTCGTCGGCCCAAAGCGACCTCGCAGAAAACCGCGACCCCTCCTAATCCTGCTATCCTTCACCTTTATTCTATCTCGCTAATCCTAAAGGTGACCGAAATAGCTCCCCTTCTCTCATTAGTTATGGCGGAGCATAACCCCCCCTATATCTTAATAGCTCTCTGAGCTATATATATTCTCGTAGCCTCTGCCTATCCTCTCTAGTTCTATAACGATTAGATTTAATTTTGAATACTACTTCTACCCTATACTTCATTTTCTCTCTCTTATAGGCGTTAGACTCTTAACTTATCTTATGCTTCCTCGCTATTCTAGTTACTTCCCTTAGCCGCGCTCCCCTCTATGAAAGATTCTCGAAGCTCGCTCTCTCTCCGCTTCCCGTAGCCTCGATCTACGACTCTATAAATATTATACCTATCATTAAATGCTTATTTATTAGTGCCCTTACTCCCTTTCCCCCTACTACCTTACTATCTAGCTAATACCCTCGAAGTCGACGTCTCGCTATCCTAAACGCCTCTCGAACTCGATTCTCCTCGCAAATAACCCTTTACCTCTACCTATACCCTCGGGACTCCCAACGAGACCATAGCCCCTATAATCCTAATTCGAGCGGAGGAGACTCTTAAAACTATCGAGAATGTTCTCAAACGATAGAGGGATACTAGCCGGATATTAAAGGAGAGGGAGAAGTAGATACTTAGCGGGGAAGACTATTAATATATAGAGGTTAATCTAAATAAGAAGTAGTTCTTATGGCTACTAGACTCTAATAATACTAAGGCTAATATCTACTATATTAGGCAGAAATTCATTAGGTATACTCGTATAACCTAGATCTTAGTAATTTGACTAGGTTAGGCTAATAATAGGTAGATATTGTGACTACTACCCTTATCTAGGGTATTAGTATATAGTTATCCTCGAGTAGAATTATAATAAGGGGAGGATAATATTATTCCTCTACTAGATCTATGAGACTTATCTAGTAAAGAAGTAGAAGAAGGGGAAGAGAAAGTCGGTTAATTAGTACTAGCGAGATTTTAAGATACTCTATTACTAAATTAATAGCGCCTTTATAGATATAAATAATTTAAACGAGGTTATTAAGGTATATAACCCCCCTCCTATAGTACTTTTCTATTATATACTAATCCTCTACGCGAAGTATATTAATGATATACTAAAGGCTAGGTTTAAACTAGATACTATATTAAAATCTAAGCCCATAGCTAAACTAGATAACCTACTTCTCTTACTCGTCTAGTACTAGGCTCGGGATAAGCACGTCTTTCTTACCAAAGATAACCAATATAATATTACTATAATCCTACTATTCTAATCCTATATAGGTAGTTAACCTACTAAGTTCGTCTACTCCTCAAAGGGGAAAGCTAGCGAAGACTCTCTTAGGGAAGTAGAAGAGATAATTGAGTATAGATAACCTAGAGAGAGAGGAGATATATATGACGATAAAGGTACTAATACTAATAATAGCCTAGAGTATAACGATAATAGTAATATTAGTAGTAGTAGTCCTAAGTACGATAATAATATTATCTTCGACTCTAATAATAACGAGAGCACTAACGAGGATAGCCTCTCTAATAAAGGTATAGACGAGAGTACTAGCCACAATAGTAGCTATAGTAGCGACGGGACCGATATTATTATAATACACGATACTAATAACTACTACCCGGTAGAGGTTAATAGGGCGGGATAGCTAGTGTAGTAGAATAGTAATATGGGCGAGCTTACCAAGTCTAGGGAGGCGATATAGAAGTATAAAGCGCTCTATTATAAGGATATTTACCTTTAGATTATTAAGAACCCAAAGAAGAGGGAGCGAGACCTCCTAGTAATAGAGGTCTACTTATAGTACTATAAAGGGGTAGATAATAAGCCCAAACTATATATTACTCCCGAATACATATATCTATAACTAGGCTAACTTATATATATAGTATAACCTTCCTATTCCGGGAGAACCCTCTCCCTATCCTCTATCTAATCTCTTATATCTTAACTCATAAAATCCGCGACGACGTAATCTTCGTTAATAGCTATATATCTACTAAGCCCTTCTTCGCGATAAACTTAGGGGCTTAGAGGATAAGGGTAATAAAGGTATACTAGAAGCTGGAATAGCTTAAGTAGCTAGTCTTCTATAGGTCTATCTAGACCATAACCTAAGTAAAGTCGAAGATAGAACCTATAACCTACGTGACTTACTATTCCTATATTAACTACCTAGGGAAAGATATAGGCTTCGAAGATAAGCTTATAACTTATTACTTCTACTAAGGTACTATAAATATAATTAATAATATATATCTTATCTAAATCTTATCTCTTTCTCGTAGCTAATAGTTCTCTTAGGTATTATATTAGATATAGTACGTAATTAAGTTATAAGACATAATCCCTTTACCGGAGTCTTTAATAGTATATATATTAATTACATAGTCTAATTTAATATATAAGACGCCTTCCTCGAGAGTAATATCTCCGATAATAGGCTTACCCGGGCCTTCACATATATAAGTATTCGCTATAACCTAGGTACTCTAAAAGAGGTACCTAATAGGGTAATAGAGTGCCTCTTTATAGCGAATCTAGAGGTTATAGACCTCGAGCACTAATTTAAGGCCTTAACTACTATAATTAAGTAGGACTATAAGTTCATTAAGCGGGCGCTAAAGGAGAAGCGAAAAGAGTATAAGGACCTTCGTAAGTAGCTTATAAATATGAAGAAAAGCTTAAGAACCGAGATTAAAGAGGTATACTAGAAGAATTACTTCTTTTAGATTCATAATAAAATAATAAAGTAGTAACTATAGAGGTACCTAGATAAGACTATAGTTAAAGAGGATACTAAGGATATAAAGGATATTAAGCTAATTATTAAATATTAACTCAAAGAGTAGACCTAGCTATAGTAGGTTCTTTGTAATCTCTCTAAAGACCTAAGCCCTTAAGCTACCGTCACCCGAAAGGTCACTAGTATTAACCTCATAATCGCGCTCGCCTCTTGATAAGAGTTTTAGACTCGTAAGCCGCGATTAGCTCCTACCTCTAAGGATCTAGTTAAAAGAGGATCTCTTACTCCTACTCTCTTCCTACCGCCTAATGAATTTCCTATTATCTATAAGAAGACCTAATATATTATTTATATAGGAAATGAGTAGCTTTTATATATTAAATAGACACGTGCCTTTAACCGTGTTTTATATATGTGGGACTATATTAAGGATATTCATTTATGCTATATACTAGTAGAGTAGCGGATTATTTACTACTATCCTATATATAAGGCTATAGGGTTAGTTCTCAATAATGTAATATATTTCAAGAATCACGTGGCTATGGTCTATAAGATTAACCTCTAACCTAAAGTTTTCCCTTATTAATTTTTTTATCTTACTACTTCCTTCTTTAGTTATTAAGACCTTAATCTACCTGAGATTATATTTGTGGTATTTAGTTTAGTAGGAAACTAGAGTTATATAAGCACGTGATATATAGAGTATATATTCCAAGAATAAAGTCCAAATATATGAACCTAGATTTCCTATAGTGCTTTCTTACTACCCCTATATACTTTCTTATTTAGTTTTTATTATAGTCACGTAGAGGAGAGGTATACTAGTTAAGTAATCTATAGCCAAGGGTTTATAGGTAATTATAATAGTATATAATAAAGAAGTCTTAAATTAAGAGCTAACCTTATAAGATAATACCTTATTTCTATACTTATTTATATAGGTAAATCTCGCTAGAGAAGTCTTTACTTAATTGAATAATTATAGGATATAGGAGCTAGCTAGCCCCCTCTTTTAATTATTATAACTATAAGTCTCTTATTAATATTAGAGCTTTAATAGTCTCACACTTTATCCTCTTAAGCTACTCCTATCCCTCCCTATAATCTACTATCTCTTTACTATTATTTCCTTTTCTAGATAATCTATCTAAGGTATTCTCCTATACTATAAGCCTCCTTAGGAGAAAATCTCTTACTATAACCGTACTATTACTCTTTTCTAACTCTTTATAAAAGCGTAATTTAGCCTCTACTCTTTAGAGGGCGCGAATTTCGAGCTTTACTTTATAGTCTTCGCTTTCTAGATAGCTTCTCTCCTTAGCCTTCTTTATAATAAAAGTAATTCGATGAGATCTAGGTAAAGTTATCCTAAGAACGTTATCTAGTACTTGAATTCTCGGTGATTCTATAGTATAATTCTTAGAAGTTTTGTGGTCTAGGGATAGAGTATATATAGTATTAGTATATATATTTACATTACTCGTTTACCCTATATCTCTACCCCTTATTTCTGCCCCCGGTCTCTGCCCCCTATCTAGCTCTTACTACTAGTAGGAAGCCGGGGTCCTATTTAGTTCCTTACCTAATTCTAATTATAGTAGTAGAAAAGGGAGCTAGATTAGGCTCCGCGATATTTCTAATATTATACTAATAAATAGGGGCCGTAGTTAGAGTTAATCTTAGTCTTAGGCTCTCTCTTCGCTATAGGGTAGTTATATTTAATAATCTCCCGAATAGCTTATTTAGGAGATTACTCTCTACTATACGCGAGAATCTAACTTACTAAGTTTCTACTCCTCTATTTATGGCTATTTCCCTGAGCCCAAATATAGTTCTAGATATATATCTCCTTATGAAACTAGAGGTAGCGTATTATACCTATATATACTTAATAGAATAACGCCGCCTAACTTTCTCTATAGCCCTCTCTATCCCTCTCTACTAACTAAGCTCGGAATATTACTATATAACCTAAGGTAATATATAATACTTCCCTATACTCTCCCTATAGCTAAGTAGTTCTATAGTTCATCGTGGCTATTTATGTAGTTCTTAATATTTTCGCTAGACTCGACTAAGTAGATATAGAAATTATTACAGCGAAAATCCGACCTATAGACTTTTAAAGATAAGTAATAACGTAATATCTTAGCTAGGTTAACTTCCCTCTTTACCCCCTATACTTAGGATCTTCTAAAATCTATAGGCTAGATCCCTAATTTAATAGAGGAAGTTACCCTAGGTATAGTTATTCCGGATATAGAGACTAGAAAATATAAGCTAGCCCTTTCGTAATATCCCCCGCTTCGAACTATAGGCCTTAGATCTTAGTTATAGGGTAAGAGAGATATACTAGATATAAGTAATTACTAGGTATATTATAATATCGAGGTAAATAAGGATTTAAGTACTTTTAATAGGAGGCTACCTATAAGGTTAGGAGTTCTTAGGTATATAAATATAACTCGTGAGCTATCCGACTTCTGCCTAGCGACACCTCTAACCCCTTTAGCTCCTAGTTCTCTTATTACCTTAACTTCGCTAGTAACTACTTAGGGCTTACTCTTACCCTCTTATTTAGGTCCTACTAGGGAGGCTTGTCCTAACCAGAGACTACTTAACGAGGATAGTAATAAGCTAACTATAACTTAATAGACTAATACCTTATTTAAAGACTACTACTCCCTATTTATATAAGCTTTCGGCTATTTGACCTCGTTATTTGGTATGACCATAAGCCTAGATAAACTAATTATCGTTATTAAAACTAGAGACATACTAGTGTGAGACGACATAGTCCCTTTCTTAACGGATTAACTACCCCTCTAGAGAGGTATATAGTATAAGTCGAGCCTATTAATACTAACTAGTAGCGATTTAATTACTAATTATTTTGTAAAGGTATTATAATGTCTTACTATTATGAATAAGGGATTAGTTATAAATCATATATACCTCTTACTCTATAGAGTCCTATAGTACTAGTTCTATCTTCGTTTCTTAGAGGAAGTAAAGCAAAGGGTTAAGGACCTAGAGGTTAAAAGGAAGCAAGGTATTCGAGATATAGTATATGCTATAAATTACCTCTTAGCGAAGCTATATATCGATAATTAGAACTTAATTGGGTTTACTGAGAGGTAGAGACGAAGGAACCTTTTATATAAATAAAAACATCTTAGAAAGCGGCTCGTGACTCTATTAAGCTATATGGGTTTCGGTATTCTCCTCCTCGGTAACCTAGAGGCTATAGGGCACATATAAGTAATGCCTAGTTCAAATAGAGGGCTATAGCTAATGAGCGGATAGTAATTACTGAGTTTATAGATAGTATGTTTAATGCGTTAATATACTATGTCTCTAATAGATATCCGGAGGTGCTAAAGATACTAGATAAAGTAGTATACTAGATAGTCAAGAGCTAGACTATAGATGAGATGAGAATTGATATAGATAGTATCGTTCCAAGTATCGAGTGCTTCTTAGAAAGTCGGGATAGCTTAATACCTCTATCACAATTTACGCGGGTTAACCTCTTAATGTATTAGGTAGATCCTCTTGAACTATTCCTAGCGAGGCTATATAACTGGACGGATCTAATTCAGTATCTACGGACAAGGGGTACTAAAAGATATGAAGAATAGTGTATAAGCGGGCGGGCCTATAAACGTCATAGAATTTCGCTGTAGCAAATATAAAAAGGATATTATGACTACAAGACTAGCTAGCAAGTACTTTGTAGTTATTCTTGACTTTTGTAACACATGATTATCGGGCCTTGTGAGTAAGTTAAGGAAGATTAATACGATTTTTAGAAGAGAAATACTAATGCTAGGTTAGTAGAATAGTAATGGCTCACACTAGGATGATCACGAGTGGGCGAGTAGGTTATTCGCCTCTTGTTCCTAAGGGTCACATAGTTCGTAGATAGTATATAACTACCTAGATAGTGAGGGCTCTTGGGTGGTCTATGTACCCAGATGATGAGGCCTCTCAGGTGGAGATCTTGGAATTAAAGGGAGACAAGGAAGCGGGTCGTAACTATCAACACCCAAGGCCCCTCAAGGTATGAATGGTACGTACTATACTGAATCCAGCCAGCCGCTTCGAGGCGACTAACTCGGAATTCCGTGCCGTACACAATTAGAGAGCGAGTCTAGAACACAGACACTAGCCTGGGTTAAATGTGATGTCTGTAGAAATTTGATATAGAAATGTTTTCATTTTTGATTTTTGTTGTATATCCGCGATGCTCCGGAGGAAATTCTCCTGACGGAGGCTTCTCCTTGCAAACCTTACAGACTGAATTTGGCTATGTGCTCGTCCGATTAGAAATATAATCCTTTAAAAGTGCAAGATGCTATAGTCTGGAGTCGGTATAGTGCAGACTGCGCTGGCTATTGATAAGTACGCGCTACAGAAGTGCATTATATTATTGTATTAGAAGCCAAAGTAGTCCGGGTTCCAGTATTAAAATTCGGTGTGCTCCAAATTTTATTATGCGGAACATTTATACTTCAGGCCCGAGCACTCTCAGTTGTAGTACATGGTGTACGTCATCCTGCAGTATATTAAGGTACAATACTTCAGACGAACTCACTCAGCTGTAGTACTACAAAAACGCCGCATATTACATAATCCACATGACGTTTTGTTCACGTGATAATCTTTCAAACAATGCAAACAACCAAACTGCCTCACCCACAAGGTGGCTGCATGACGGCGTCGCAAAGGGAGCGCTCCCATCGTCCGGTGAGACATTGCCACGCTAGCGGCCGCACGCGAATATCCCCAACCGTCTCCTCCAATCAGGCCATCCGCATTCATACGGCCGCTAGCGCTGGCAATGTCTCACCAGACGAGAGGAGTGAGTGAGGGGGCTGAATTGGGTCCCAAGGCGCTGGTGTTGGGAATGGCAAAATTCGGCTCCCTGACGCTGGCGCATCTATTTCGCTAGTGCTTGAACGCCGGCTTTGGGAATGGAGCAAGATTCGGCTCCCTACAGTAACGCCGGCGTTGAAAAGGGAGCAGAAATCGGCTCCCTGACGCTGGCGCATCCGTTTCGCTGGCGCTTGAGGAACGCCGGCATTTGGGGATGAGGCAAAACTCGGCTCCCCGGCGCTGGCGCATTCGTCTCGCTAGCGCTTGAAGGCCCGTTTTCAACGCGAGCGTCAACCGAGTTCTACCGGAAGCCCTAATGATCTGACCAAAGGGGCCAGAACATCGTTAGTGCCATTCGATTAAGGATATTTTTAGTGTTGATGTTCTGACCCCTTTAGTCAGAATATCATTAGTTCCATTCTAGTAATTTTAGACATATAACTTGTGAGGTTTTGAGTCAAGGTATGTATTGATTACGTAGCGCGAAGGAGTCAAGAAGAATAGTGCGGGGTGTCATCCTTAAATAGACGTCAATATGGCTCATCATGTGACTCCCCGTCACGTGGTCACGTGGTTTCGTGACATAACTTGACTTGCTTTAGTCTTCGGAGAAACGTAACGCGCGCTCCGCACGCCGGGGCCCTGAAACCTGCGGTGCGCACAGAAAAAGGGAAAGTATATGCACGTGATATGAGAAGTTAGCACGTGCTAGATCAACTGACATGGGGAATGCGAGGCACAATTTGCGCGCTCCGCGCGATGGGCCTCTTGTGATAACACGTGGTCATGTGGTTCCGTGGCCGACGCTAAACCGCTCTGGGCGAGGCTCGGCAACGGCTTGGTGTTGCGCAGCGCCATCAGGCCGCCAAGGTTGTCAGCGGGCCTCGTGCGGCCGGGGTTAGTTTTCCCTTTCACTTCGTTTCAGGGCATCCTCGGAGAAATTTTCTAAGCGATTTCTCCCAAAATTCTAAGGCTCTTACGAGAATTCTCCTACGATATCATAAGAGGACATGGATTAACAAACTAGAACTCTAACGTCCATCCCTACGTGCCGGAAAACCCTATATGCCGGAACGACTTCATGGTTTAGGGGCCGGCCGAAAATTGCTAAAGAGGAAGCTCGGACATTATCTAGATAACTAATCGAAAGCCTAATCCTTTAACTTCCCCCTCAGCGACAAGAATATCTCATGGCTCAATCGAGCATATCTTTCGAATATCCTATGCCAACTACGAAAGTATGATTTCTAGAGTCTCTGCGGTAAGCCCTAGCGATTGGCATATCTTGCGCGCTTATAATAATGCACGCCTAGCATTGCTGCAATGCTGCCGCTCAATTGAGTACACCAGCCTCAACCCGACAGCCTCTTCCCAATCTTCACTGCATTTCTCATCTAGACTATCTCGACAGTCCAACGACTACCGAAAAGCATCCTTCTTGCGATCCTCGAACCTACTCGAATAATGCGTTTGTTACAATATGACAACAATGACAACCTCAGCCTGACCGAGTTCTTTGACAGCGCTATACCCAAGTATGCTATACTTTCACACACATGGGGAGCAGAGGAGGTCACCTTTGAATATCTGCAAAAAAGATCCTATAGAAAAAAGGCTGGCTATAAGAAGATCCGGTTCTGCGGAGAACAGGCGAGGCGTGACGGCTTGCAATACTTTTGGGTGGACACATGTTGCATCGACAAATCGAGTAGCGCCGAGCTCACGGAGGCCATCAACTCCATGTTTCGCTGGTATCGTGATTCGACTAAATGTTATGTCTATCTTACAGATGTTGACCATGTTGCTAAATGGGAAGACTCTTTCCAAAGAAGCCGGTGGTTCACGCGCGGATGGACACTGCAAGAGCTTATCGCGCCAAAAGAGGTGAATTTTTTCGCCCGAGATGGAACGTATCTTGGCAATAAGTCGAGTATTGAGTCTATTCTTGCTGAGATTACTGGTATATCCACGAAAGTTCTCCGTGGACATTCTTTATCTGAGTGCACGGTGGAGGAGCGCATGTCCTGGGCCGAGGCACGCAGAACGAAACGCGAGGAGGATCAGATCTATTCTTTACTAGGCATTTTCGATGTGAGCATGCCAGTAATATATGGAGAAGGGAGAGCAAAAGCGAAGAGGAGGCTCTCTTTCGAGATTCGGAAGAACTGTAAGCCAAGCCCTAATATCTGCCGAGGACATGTGCGCATTATAGAGCCTTGTCACTCGGTCGAAGTCAGCATAGCTAATAATACAGCCATTCATGATTCGATGGTAACCAGCATATTGGACTGTGAACAACCCTTGAATGAACAGCTACGGCTTCAGGTAAGTGAGAATGCAACTATTCCCACTCTTTCTAACCATATCTAGTTGTGTAATACGCTTCAAGAGCTTCAAGCACAGTTGGCCACTTCCCTTCCTTCCCAAGCGGACGGCTCCTTAGCGTTATCAGCCATAGCAACCATCCCCAAAGCGACACAAGATTCATTTGAACATCACCTAGCAACCTTTAAGCCTTCAGAAACTTCAACACAACGTGACACTGCCTACGGACAATCGCCTCTAAGCATTATCCTTCTGAAGCTTTCACAAACGCTTTTTGCCCTCGTGTCTCTATTTGGGTTCGAAACGTGGTCATCATTTCGGCCTGAAGAGTATGCGCTGTATGAAGATGGACCCCGATTGATATGTTACTCATCTATTCTGGACAAAGGGCAGAGAGATACTTCTGTTATTGTCCAGGATATGTTCGTCGCAAAGAGTCGCCGTAACTGGATCCGCATTCGACTCAAGTTGACAATCAATGTCAAATGCGCTTATTGGATGGCTGTAGGTGCTCTCGTTACAAATACGCTTTCGGATACACCCCGAAAAATTGGTTATCGACCTGTACCGGATAGTCTCATCTTACTTATTCGGAAACTGCTGAATGCTTATCCACACGATATCAGCGACGATACAGAGCTGGATGTTTACCTCGATGAAGATTCTCAGACGAAGAGCACCTTTTCCGATGATAGAGCGCTGAGGTCAATGCGGTCGATCGACCTTGAAACCACAGACGAATGCCAAAAGTTTACCCAGTCTCTCCGGCATTATAGCCCGTCCCGAGTCGTGTTAGAGGAAGACTTAGTCTCAGCTTACGTCAACGGCATCGCCCTGTTGGCAAATCTGGATAATCGATGGGTGGCATATCGCATCGCTACCGCTGGTCAAATAGGCTTCAGCTTGTTGCGGCGCTCTATAACAGCTGGCATTGCTTTGCGAGGTGAACCTCATGTCACACAGATACTTGGTGTAGTTATGAACAGCAAGAAGACGCTCTTAAAGGGCATGCTTGTGGAGCTACCATCGAAAGGTCCAATGTTCACTTTGATGGCAGTGCATAGATCAACCTCAAACCCCGTGCCATGGCCTGTTAGGCAGAAGTGGGCAAAACAAATCGTACATGGCGTTGCAGCTTTTCATAACAAGGACCAAGTAATTGGAGGTCTGAGAACGTTCAGCTGGTGTGTCTGCATCGATGAACATGATAATGCTGTTGTCATGAATTTTTCGCATGGCAGCCATCCAAGTGTACACGGAAAGCACGGATCGTTGCCACCAGAATACCGCACGGAAGCTTTCAAGCATAGCAATGGGCATATCGGGCCTGAATTCGATATCTTCCAACTTGGTTTGCTGCTCTGGCACTTGTACCGAGACGACGAGCGACGAGCAGCCAAGGCTCTTTGCTCCCTTGATAAGTGCCGTAATACGGGATTCGACTCGTGTATTTATCATGACGATCCAATCGCTTTACCGAAACCTGGATTGGACGTACCACAGTATCTGAATGAAATCATTACATTGTGTCGGCAGAAGGATCCTCGACAACGGCCAGCAGCATGGGAACTGGTCCATATGTTTCCCACAGATGAGGAAGTCGAGAGAGAACTTGTTATGGTTGGAGACATTAATCTGGGAGCCTACAAGGGTACAGCCACACTGTCCAGACTCGAGACAGTACGGAACCTCTATGGACCCAGCACAATCTGCGACATCTGCGAGGAACGGTGCATTAACTTGCATTACTATTGCGAAGTCTGTGAACTCGGTAACTACGACGTGTGTCAGAAATGCTTTGCTAAAGGCTTGCATTGCCGCAACACGACACATTTTCTAATCAAAGTCGATAGCAAGGACGCCTGCAGTAAGGCTCTGGGAAAGAAGATATGCTATTCGGGAGTTAACGAACATGGTGAAAGGGCAATGGCTGTCTTCTAAAACTAGCGCGTAATGAGGAATGTTCGCAATAAAATGACGGACGGACGGCTCTCGTCGACATAATCGCCTGCTGTTGCAGATTGAGCAACAGAGATGTGTTTCATCCCCTCCAATTTGGCAATTCTTCACTTCAGCTATCATGAGGGAAAGAACTGTGGAGACAGCGCCCCCTGATACTCCAGCAATTCCACCAATCCCCAATCATGTCGATAGAAGATTTGTTGTTTCACCCGTCTAAGCTATTCACTAAGAAGTCTCTTCCGTTGCCCACGCTACGGTGAGCTTTTACTGTAAAAGAGGCCAGCGTGAGAACACATCGGAGAATAGGGGCTTCGCTTGATCCTATCAATTCATTGCAGCCTTGTTTTCCACCTTGCACGGCGACTAATTATCTAACGTTCGTCCCTACGTGCCGAGACACCCTGCGTGCCGAGAAAAACGATACTTGGACGCTAAGCAACTTAAAGTCTAACGTCTATCCCTGCGTGCCGGAAAACCCTACGTGCCGGAACGACTTCATGGTTTAGGGGTCTTAAATCTCCACCACGTAAATATGTAAAGTTATAATCAGTTTGCTATTGTTCTTTAGCTATTTCTCCACAAGGATTCGGTTTGCAGTAAGAAAATCCTATGGTTGTGGTCATATTATCGATTGTCCCGTCGATAGCATTGAAAGCCCTTTCGGCTATTCCCCCTGCTCTATCACAACTATTGACCTGTTTCCAAATTTCGGGACCGTAGCACGAAGCTCCTATTAAGAGAGAATATAGCTCTAAGATTTGAAGATATAGAGCACGAGGAAACCTATGTGCCGGATTTATCCGAACAAAGTGGGAGGAGGTACATAATACGCTAACTTAAGCATCTTAACTTAATAAGCGAAGGCGGTGCTTATATAATATTGCATTTACAGATAACTTACGCTAAATTAATCGTATTATATTGGATATTATTCGAAACTCACGTAAAATATGGCGTTCAAGCTCACGTGATATATAGCGTTATTCTAGAAGTTTCCATAAGCAGCCAGTACGTGACCGCTTCTATACGAAGCCACCAAGTCGTTCCAATCCCCATCCCATCTCCAAACCAAACCAAGAATCTTCTTACCTCCGTTTCAAACTCGATTGATAATCGAGAAAAGATCATTCTCAAATAACGCCTTCGAGTTAGCCTCCATGACAACCCGAGATAAAGGAAAGTGCCGTTGTACTGGCCGGGGTTTTGCTTGGGAGCATCGGCGGCGTGATCATGGCCATGGTTTTATGACATTCTACCTTGTAGACGAAATCCTCGAAGACATTGATTCCAACATCGAATTCGGCTGGCCAGACACCTTGGCTTGGGCAAAGGATGATTCGCGTGCTAAAGCACAAATTGAAAGAAGCGAAAGATTGCAAAGGTATGTGGAGCAGCTCAGCATTCCTACATCTGCCGCAGCCACGCAAGTCGCCTTTGAAGATGATAGCACCGACGATGCCTTGGCTCAAAATGATAGCACCGACGATGCCTTAGCTCGAGATGATTTAAAACGTACATACTCCATCGACACCGTGGTGTCCACTACCTCTGAGTTTGCGCACGCTCAAATGGTGGCGCAAGCAAGAACCAGTGAAGATCCCGACTTCCGTGTCATTGGCGAAGGCAGCTGTGGGATCGTCTTTGCGCAAGAGGGCAGATCCATCGTGTTCAAAGTGGCGAAACATGATCCCGCACAGCTACACAACGACCATCGGATGCACTTGCGCGTATCCGCAGCCTTCGATGCCCATCCCGTACCCGGTATCACTATCCCGCAAGTTCGCCAATTTGTCGAAGAAACCGAGACCGAGTTCTTTCCTACAAAATCGAAACTTGTCCTACGAGCCAGGTCAGCCCGGTGCACGATCCCCACAACCGTCATCGTCAGCGATCACATACTGCCTCTACCAGAGCGCATACGTGAAACACTCATCGAGAAGTACTGCGACGAAAGGGTCAAGGACGAGGCACGATCAAACCCTCACAACAAAGACTGCCTTGCTCGTGTCTATCTCGGAAAACCAGACACCACTACCAGCAATGAGCATCGAGACCCCGCCAATTCCCGGCCTCGCTTCTTCACTCTACGTAATTTTCCAATGTACTACGCCAGATTGCTCGATATGAGATTCGACTGCGACAAGATCGCTCAGTGTATGGGCCGTGCTCTCGCGGTATTGCACTGGGAAGCCGGAGTCGATGGCCGGGATGTCGAATTCGTACTGGGCAGCTCGAGCGTGAAAGATCCAGAGTACCATTTCGCAACGGCAGAAAACCAGGAGGACTTTTATCACCGCTCGATACAGCTGTGGATGCTTGACTTCAATCTCGTCCAGGAGATTTCGCGAGACAGTGCGGGCGTTGATCAAGCCGTGCACGCTTGGAGGACCAATGACCCCTATTTTCCGAGGCCAAAAAAGACTTCGTCTCCTCAATGGCCTTCATCTCCTCATTTCCTTGTGTTCATGCGGTCCTACTTGCGGGCGTCGAGCGAGATATTACGGAACGAGCGGGCTCATGTACGATTCCTACCCTTCATTTTCATACACAGGATCTACTGGAATCAGGAGACCGATCCGTTTCCTGTAATTTTACCCGAGCTATGGGAGCTGCTCCATAGGAAAGCTATTGACGACAGACCTGATCCTCTAGGCTGGCTGACAAGCTGAGCCAAAGCATAGGAAACGGCTTTTCCCGACAATATGAGCCCGTGAACGACAAAATCTGTAGAGGATCTTTGAGATCTTGATATTTGTTTGTTAAGACGTAGCTACTCTATTGACTCCGTTAAGCTAAATGGAACTCGACCGGCGGCTTATTAGCATAGCTTTCCATTTATAAGGGGTGTTTGAGCGTTGGCGCTGATCTGGTGTTCGGTCGCTATCAGTCTAGGCGCGGTTTATCCTCGCCTGGTGCGCGCTTGGTACGTGATTACATAAGTATAAATTACCTCGTAAGTTAAGTTAATTATTACTGGTACGTGCGGGGTTGTTTTCGCACCAACCAAAATCGTCTCGCTTTGATCCGAGGTACAGATCCGCGTGGCGATCTTGCACTAAGTCTGCACGCCACAGCAGCCACCAAGGCTAATAATAATTCCCTGCATCGTAGTAAGGCCTGAGAGCTCGGATAAGTCCTTTATAAGTATTGGGGATGGTATAAGCTCGGTGGTGGAAGCTATGGTAGAGGAAGTCTGTTACGCTATAAAAGGACACTCTTTGAAAATCAGGCGTGAGGGCGACAATAGGAACGTGATTTTCTAGTAGGAGGGGTTCAGGTATTCAAGAGTAGCTACGGAATATAACTTATGAAAAATTATAGGAGATATTAAAGTATATACAGATTTTAAGATGCTTAAAGTCAAAGTACCTATTATTTTTTCCGGTATGTAGGGTTTTCCGCCACGCAGGGATAGACGTTATGCACATGTCGAGGGTTCTCATACTTGTATAAATTTTATTCTCCGTGGCTACTCTTAAACGCCCTAAACCTGTCTTATTAGAAATTACACTCGCATCGTCGGCTTTTTGCTATATCTGTGGATAGTTTCCATTCATAGTATAATAGAGTCCCTTAAGCATAGCTCTATTATATAGCTTTTATTACCCCTACTATATATGAAAGAATCGTATCTAAGCTCTGTGGCCTTATTATTAAGCGGGAGATTATTATTAGCTTTGTGGCTGCTATGGCATGCAAATTCATGCTAGATCGCCACCCGTGTTAGTACCTCACAAGCGACTCAATTTTCGGTTGGCGCGACCGAACCCGCATGACCCAAGAGTACCACATCAGCTGATTTCACCTATGCAACCATCTGAAGTAACCCTCTATGGCCAGCCTGAACTGCGCTTACTTAATTCCCAGTTCTGCATATCACGTGGACATCTACCTGTGAATTAGCCGATCTCGGCGGACATGCTGCTAGCTATCACGTGTGATTGACATCACGTGTCAGCGAATAGGGATCTCCCCGGCTCCCTATTTCTCTAGTGTCTTCTCCAGATGCTAGCCTTAGATTCACGAAGTCTTGGGCTATATTACTGAGCAACTGCACATAGCAAATTTCTCCTTATCTATCACAGTCGCTAACAAGACCGACAACCTCACTTAGATGACAATTTTCTCTCGCTCTCCCTTTTCATTTATACCCGAATAGTAAGTTACCCTTGTAACTGATTCCTTGTTCGCCTGAGCCTCAAAAATGAATCTTGCTAGGAGGTGGGCCCTATCCAGACAATGTTTTCCCTCAACAAAACATTTGTGACACATATCGTAGTTACCACGGTCGCAAAAATCGCATGAATAGTACGTGTCATAACATTGTTCATGGCACCAACTACAGATGACTGTTGAGCCGTAGAGATCTCGAACGACCTCAAGCCTCGTCAATCTGGCATTCGCAGTGATGGCACTGTGATCTTCGGGGATGGCATTTTTGTTCTTATTGAGCAAATTGATCTGTCTCAAGATTTCTTCATCCTCAGGGAACATATCGACTAACTCCCGAGCAGCTGGTCTCTTGCGAGGGTCTTCTTGGCGGCATAGTGCGATAATTAAATCCAGGTAGTCCGGTACGTCCGCCGCAGCCTTCGGCAAGGCGATTGGATCCATGTGCTTGTCGCAAGTGGCAAGCTCGGCGTTGTTGCATCCTGCGAGCGAGCAGAATGTTCTGGCGCCTTGTTGATTCTGATCACGGTACAGGTGCCACAACAGGAGGCCCAATTGGAAGATGTCGAAATCAGGTCCCACTTGGCCATCTCCCTTTTTGAAAGCTTCTGTTCGGTATTCTGGTGGTAGCAAACCGTTACTTCCATGTACAACAGGATGGCTGCCGCCCTGCGAGAAGCCCATGACTATTGCATTGTCGTAGTCATCGATGCAGACACACCAATTGTACGTTCTCATGCCTGCAATAACTTGGCCACGTTTATGGTATGCTGTAACCCCTCGGACAATCTGCTTAGCCCATTTTTGTCTTATTGGCCATGGTACAGGATTGCCTTTGAGCCTATGAACGCCCATCAGTCTGAACATTGGTCCTTCCAAAGGCAGCTCCACAAGCATGCCCTTTAGCAGCTTTTTCTCAGAGTCCACGACCACACCGACTAGCTGGGCGACATGTGAGGCACCTCGGACAGCAACACTGGCTTGAACTCCACGGCATGAGAGGTCGGCGCCCAATTTGCCCGCGGTAGCAGCCAGGTATGCAACCCACCGATTGTCAAGGTTTGCCACCAGGTTGACTCCTTGGACGTAGGCTGTGACAAGAGCTGTGTCTAGGATCATCCGAACGTCTTGATGTCGAAGAACTTCAATGAGGTTCCAGGTGTTGTCTATTATGCCAATATCAAGCATTCGTGTTTGGCTTATCACTTTAGGATCGCTGTCGCCGCCTGTAGCATCGAATTCCTTGTCAAAGCGAATATTGATCTCCGTATCGTCGCCGATATCCGGTTGGTCAGTTATTACCCTTTGTACGAGCGAAATAACGTTATTAGGAAGTTGGCGCCATCCAATATACGCAGCCTGGTTCAGCTTATGCTCCACCGCGACGTTCCAGTAGGTGGTTCCGATAGCCACTCTCATTCTGAGTTTCATGCGAATCCAGTGACGTTGGGTCTTTGCGACAAAGAGATCTTGCGTCACAGTAGCAATACTCGAATGTATTTCAGACGGAATAAGCGAGTAGCAGATGATTTGTGGTCCGATATCATATATTGTGTATTCCTCGGGTCGAAATGAAGCCCATGTCTCGAAGTAGCCAAGTGGAGCTACAAAGACGGATATCAGTTGCGTAAGCTTGAGAAGAAGGGTGCGCAGAAGGTGTGGACGATTAGTGCCAGCGCTTTCTGTCCTAACTTCTGCCGCATTAATAATCGCCTTAAGATGCTCTTCGTGATTGAATGTGGACTGATACGTGGCTGGCATAGTCGATGACTGCTGGAGACCTAGATTATTGCTTCGAGTGATCATGGAAGTTGTTAGTCGCGATTCAAGCTTTTGGATCGCGCTCTGCATCTGGATATTAGTCGAATGATTCCAGGCCAGCTGGGAACACACTCACCTGCAGAAGTTTTATCTCTTGTATAGCATCTCCGCAGCCCGCATCGGCCGCGAAGGCAATGTGTAGAGGCGCTATTTTGTTAGCTTTGCCATTTGCATGAAATTTAGTAAAAACGACGGTGTAATGCTCAGGTTCAGACAAAGAATCCAGCTAGCAGTCATGCTTAACAAATGGATTAAGATATTTTAAGATTGCCCAAACCATGAGATTTACTTACCATATCTTGAAATTTCTTCATAGAGCCTCCTGAAAGCTTTCACTTTTCCTTCTCCATATACTAGCGGCATGGTCACATCGAAGATACCAAATAAAGAATAGACGTGATCTTCCTCGCGTTTTGTTATACGTGCCTTTGCCCATGTCATACGTTCTTCAATGGTACACTCAGCCAAGGGATGACCACGCAAGACATCCAGAGAAATGCCCGTAATACTAGATATAGCTGTTTCCAACATTGACTTATTGCCTAGTAGCTCCCCCTCTTTTGAAAAGAATTCGACTGATGTCGGAGCAATAAGCTCTTGGAGGGTCCAGCCTCGAGTGAACCATCTGCTTTTCCGAAATGCCACTTCCCAGTGCAGCTTGTTAGACTTGTCGTTCGTATCGAAGGCAGGTTTCGAAACATCCGATAGATAGGCGTAGCATCTAGTCGCATCCTGATACCAGCGAAACATAGAATTGATAGCCTCTGCAAGCTCGGAGCTATTTGGCTTGTCGATACAGCAGGTATCGACCCAAAAGTATTGCAAGCCGTCACGCCTAGCCTATTCTCCGCAGAACTGTATCTTACTGTAGCCCGCCATTTTCTTGCTAGTACCACCCGTCAGATCTGCCAAAGTGACCTCCTCCGCTCCCCATGTGTGCGACAGTATAGCATACTTGGGTATATCGCTCTCAAAGAACTCGGTCAGGCTGAGGTCGCCATCGTCGTCATATTGTAGCAGACGCATTATTCGGGTAGGTTCGAGGATGATAAGAGGGAAGGGTTTCGGTGAGTCGTTAAGCAGTCGAAATAATGCGGGGAGAGCGCAGGGTCGTCTTGCCCTAACCAAATATCGTTAGTCGCTCCGATTCGAGGTACTGTCCCGCCTGTCAACGTTACATGAATTTGCGGTCTACAGTAGCCACAAAGCTGATGACGATTTCCAACTTGGTAGGCTTTAGAGCTTCGATACGACCCTCTCATGTATGTTAGGGCAATTAAAAGCCAGATAATCGAGCTGTTCTTAAGGAACTCTATTATGTTATGAAAGGATACTGCTTGTAGATCTGGCGTGAGAGCGACAACACAAACGTAATTTTCTACTAGGAAAGGTTTGAGGCGATTATGAATGACCACGGAAAATAATATTTATATAATTATGCGACATGTCATTATGTACACAGAATTTGGTATTCTCAAAGTCAAAGTACCAATGATTTTTCTCGGCACGGAGGGTTTCTCGCTACGCAGGGACGGACGTTACGCTATAAAAAGGGACTCTCTGCAAATAAGGTGCGATAGCGACGACGCAAACGTAAATTTCTAGTAGGAAGGGTTCGGGGTGTTTAGGAGTGGCCACGGAACATAACTTATACACAAATATAGGAGATATTAATATGTGCACAGAGTTTGAGATGCTTGAAGTCAAAGTACCTATTATTTTTTTCGGCACGGCGGGTTTTTCGCCACGCAGGGATAGACGTTAGACAACATTTTCCTTTTCCTGGAGGCTTGCTAGTAGATTTCTACAGGTCTTACAGACACCTTCAAACTTGTGGTGCTTGGGTGGTGTTATCCTCAGTGTGCGAAAAAATTAATCAGATTAATTAATTAATTCATGAATATTCATGAATAGCGTGAATAGAATTTGATTAACGTGATACTTATGTAATTTGATTAGATTAGAATAATTAATCATGATTATTCATGAATACCTTGATTAATGTACACGTGACCGTAGCACGTGATAGGCTAGCCTAATTAAGTAAGGTTCTTGCTCTAGCACTGCCTTAGCGAGCTTTTTCTCAAGGAGCAAGGTAGCACTAGAGCCAGATCCTTACCTAATTAGGTTAGCCCATCACGTGCTGCGGTCACGTGTGCATTAATCAAGGTATTCATGAATATTCATGATTAGCTTAATTAATTCGTGAATAGAATATGATTAATGAGAAAATTTCATGAATAGATTAGATTAATAGCTATTAATCTAATCTAATCTATTCATTTCTCACACTGGTTATCCTTGGGCCCACTATAAGTATTCAAGGGAGGGGATACCAGCCTTGGAGCTCGCCAAGCCCCTTAACATTATCACGTGATATCAATTTTTATTGCACATCGTAGGGCTACCATGTCCATAGAAGGACATGGCAGGGCTCTTACATACTTGGTGTTTACACACTTCTTTATTTTCTTACCTTTAAGTTAATGCTTCTCTTTCACAATATCATCTAGCGGCTATAGGCACAACTTTATATATATGATATCTAAAAATATATTCTATCTAAAAGCAATAAAGGAGTACGGGGGAAGATTAAACCACGGTATAAGAAATACTATCCAACTACCCTATCTGCCTCACTACTATAAAGGTTAATAATCAAGTTCGAAGAAGCTCACTCTATCCGTCAAATAGCCTCGCGCAACGCTTCGTAACTCATCTCGGATATCGTTAGTACTAGAGACTTCCATTTATTAGTACACTACGGCTAGAACGATAGACTAGGTAACTCACCTATAATAAGTAACTAACTATCTTTCCTAGTCTTCCCCCTAGATTTAAGTTCCCCTTCCACGAGCGTCTTTGTATCCTAGTTAATATTATCTACTAGCTTCTTCTTAATATACTCTCCTATAACTTCTACCTAAAGGATCTCTTATAATAGAGCTTTGCCTAGATAGACCTTTATATATTTCCTAAAGGATTTTTCGCTAATATCGCTTAATTCGTAATAGATAGAGATAACTAGAATCTGTTCTCTACTATTAGCTAGACCAAGGAGATAATAGCTCTTGTAGTATGTACCTAACTATTATCTAGCGTATCCTCGTTTAATATACCATTAAGGAGCGACTAGGCTACGATTATAACGTCTAGCTCGGTTAGATCTCTGTCCTAAAGGAGGTAAGAGGGGCCACGACTTACTGATATCCCGAACCTACTAGACTAGATAGATTCGATGAGTATAAACCTCATAGGTATTATACCCGTAAATAAGCTACTTTAGGTACAGCAAATGTACTATGATTCCGAAGCTACTAGCTACTATAAGGATATTCTCATAGTCGTCTATAGGAATACTCTTCCCGTGAGGTCTACTAAATAGTACTAGGGGGTTCATAGTATACTTATTCTTCGTATAGTATAAGAGTTCTTAGGTTAAGCCCCTTCGAGGCTCGATGAAGAGATCTAGATAATCTTACAGCTTCTCTACCTACGAGATCACTACGAATAGATAACTCTATAAGAAGGACTAGAAGCTGACGGAAGGTATCCAAAGGTTAATAGCTTATCTAGCTTTAATATTAAGTAGTTTCTGAAATTATATATAGACTCTAACCATACTATATTCGTGAGTAATATAGGCTTATATATAACCGTAATAGAAGATACCGTTTTAGCGGATAACTATATATATTTAGATAATATATATAAGCAGAAATAGCCCTACTAAGATATATAGGTATATGTAGGGGAAGGCTTTCTCGGAGGGCAGGTATCGCTAGATAGTATAAGTAACGAGCATAGCTAAGGCTTAGTAGGTATAGAGGAAGAGTTCATAGGATAGCCTATAGAAGAGCGATATAGAGAGTAGAATAATAAACCCTAGTAACGATACTCCCTATATAGAGTATTAGCAGAGAAATATGGCGAAGAGACTACTTACAATAACTATAAACTTATTCTAGGCTAGATCTAAAGGAAAAGAGGGCTATAAGGCTATTATAACTAATAAGTAGAAGATAGTGAGTATAACCGCTATTACGCCCGCTAACCGATAAATCTACCGAAACATACTAAGAGTTATACTAAGTAGATCTATAAGGGTACTAAAGTAAGGAACTATAAAGAGTAGGATTAGGTTAATTATCGCGAGTGTCCTAGCTCGAAGTCCGACTTATGAGATAGTTATATCCTAGAACTCGAAGTAATATATATTCCCTACGATATAGATTAGCTATACTAAGACATTAGCTCGACTCTATAGGCCTAGAAGCCGGTATTAATAAAGAATATAGTAGTAAATCAGATACTTTAATATAAGAGGAGAGAGATACCTAATGAGGCGGGTAATTAAAGAGAGACTATTAATAAGTAAGAGGAGGTAGAAGCTACTACTTATAATAATAGTATATATAAGGCTAATATCTATAATAAATAAGCGAGAGCGAGGATAACTATTCGCTATATAGATAAAGATAGACGATTATAGAGGACGAGGTAGGAAGAAGGTCGACCTCGAGAAAGAAGGAGAGGAGGGGAGGAGGGGGGGGAGGAAGGAAGAGAAAGGAAATCCGAGGACGTAGTAAAACAGTTACTTATGAGGTCTATATAGGAAGATAGAATTACAAAGAAAGACGTGGAATCTCTCTACCTACTAAGGTTAAGAGATAGTCTCTATTAAAAAGTTATAGGCTAGAGGTAGTTACTTTATAATAATCGCTTCGTGATAGTTATCCCTATCTAAAATATACGGTCCGTAATCCTAAAATACAAATACTGGAACTAGAAAGAGCCTAAACTAGGCCCCGCCTATTTTAAGCTCTTTTAGTAGGGAGTCCCTAGCTAAGGGGAGCTATAATCGGCTACTCCTAAGTAAGATGAGTTAGATCGTCCATAGTACCTCTTTAGGGTATCTATAAGGGCCAGAATTAGACATAAGTAGCTGACCTAAATAGTATATTCGTAGTGAGGCTTCCTCTAAGTATAGCCAAATCGTATAGCTCCTAAGTAGACGAAATCTAGAATTAGCTTATATATAAGAATTATTATTAATTCGGAAGGAATAGTTTTGGGAAGTTAGGTTAGCCGCGCTTATTTCAAATAGCTATATAGTAGAGTTCTTACCCTACAATAATCCGCGAGGTAAAACGTAGCTAACTCTAGTAACTAGATCCGTTTTCTGCCTTAACTTCCGGTCTACTATCGTTAATATATCGGCGGAACATCTTACGAAAAGGATCCTTAACGTACTATATTAAGACTTTATAGTATCGTAAGTCGTATAAGGCCTTAAAGAGAGTATCCCTTTTCTAACCTAATATTTCAGTCTCCTCCTATTATACTCTAGTCCTCGAGTCAAAGTTTAAATCAGATCTATAAGCTATAAATATGAGCTCTCAAAGGCTATCCTCTATAAGTAATCCCTATATTTCGCTGTGATATTTGAAGGAGAGTTTCGAGAAGGAGAAGATTAATTAATAACCTTAGTTAAGATAGATAGTATCGTTTCGCCACAAAGCTTCGAAATTCTGATATAATAGCTATATCTTAGTCGAGTCCTCTTTAGCGAGTTAATACTAAAGGAATATATTACTACTATAATCAAATTTGTAAGACTTATAGACATGTACGGGGTTACCGGGATAGAAACTCAGATAACCGAATATATTAAGACTATTATTATAGCAAATCTGGCCCTAAAAGCCTCGAAGTTCGAGTAAGGCCGAGATCTAGACACTAATACTTATTCCCTCGTACCCTAGTATATTATTTCAGCGGCTCTTCTACCTAGCAGCTATCTTATTCGTAAGGTATTAGCCGTCGTAGCGGTCGAGGGATACGTACGACGTAATAGGCACAAGTTTCTGGACGAAATTCGGGAAGCTCCTAACTTTATAGTTAATCTTCTAATAGAAATAAAGGAAACCCTTAAGACAACGACTATTAGAGAATCTGAAATTTCTTTCACAGATCCTTTTAGTAGAAAAACGTTACTATTTGTCACAGATAGTGGCCAAATAAGTCTAATCTTAATTAAGGATATTATTAGATTTTAAAGTATTACTATTTGTCATTCCCTCTACTACATGTATTAATTTGTGGGGTAATTTTTACTACCTTTTTAAAGGGTTTTTTTTAGCTTTTTTTTGTCTATTTATTTATTACTATTAGTAACTACTATAATAGCCTCCCTTTATGAGCTCTATAAGCTTCTATAAGAATGCGAATAATTTCTCTCTACTTAGAATTGCCCCTAATCTACTATACGCTCTACTCAATAGTACTACTAACCCGTAAAAGCTCTACTAAAGTAAAAGAGATAGTCCCAGCTATTATTTGCCCTATTGTCATCTTCTCAAAAGATTTGAACCCTTCCCTAGAAATAGACTAAGATAAAACAAGTTCATTATATATTATCTAAGCCTCCTCCCGGTGTCTCTATCTATAGATACGTCTTTCGAAACTAGGAAGTAGGCTAATATACAGAGAGGTATTAAGATCTCAGTACCCTCGAATAAGTTATGAAAACGTACTAATAAGCCTTCGTAATGAGCTGAATTAAAGATTAGGGAAACTCATATCCGAAAGCTCGTCTAGTATTAAAGAAGAAGTAACTTCTACAAAATTGACTACTTCTATAGACTAGTCTACTACTATAGACTTTAGGGTCTCTCTCGTCTCATCTATTATTTCTAATATAATTATACCTAAAGAATTCAAATCTACCGAAGTATACTCTCTATTATCTAAGAAGATAATAGGATCTAAATATATCTAATTAGGACTCTATAAAGCTTTTTAAGTTAGGCTTCTCACTGATCTTAACCTTACCTTTCGAAGACACGAGAATATTCTCTATTAATATATATAGGTAATCGAGTTTCCTAGACTAGATGAATTATATACTAGCTAAGACCTATAATATTAATAAAGGTAGGACACAGAAAGGGTAATATTCGACTCACTTAACTAATTATATATACTATCTCTCGTTCTATTAGATAAATTAAGTAAAATAGCAAATCTTCTATCGAGAATCCTATATATTTAGTAAATACAAAGATTTTACCTTCAAATAAATAGTATTCGTAGATATTAACGAAATTCGGATACTAGATTTCAGGAAAATAATAAACCTCCTTATTATGAGATATAATACCAAAGGTCCTTATTACCCGGATTTCTACCCTATTATTACAGAGGATAACCAAGCTACCTGAGCTAAGTTTGAGGAATAGTTCATAGAAGTCCTAAGGGTTATATCTAAATAACGGGATTTCCCTTATTCGCACTATCTAGAATTCTTTCCTAGTGACTCTAGGAGTAGAGAGCGTTAGATAGAGCGATATCGAGGTATAGTGATATTTCCTAATAGTTAGGGTTAGTATAGTTACTAGAGTATTAGTATATGTAGTATTCAAAGATCTTTCCCTTATAATAGTATAAAGGAATCAGAATATAGGGGAATAGAGGAAGAGGGGGAGAAGGAGGAGGAGGGAATCTAAAGATGGTAGTAAAAAAGAATAGTGATAAGGTCCTCGTAGGAGTATCTATAAAGAAAAATAACTGAGTTATTCTTAGAATAGAGGGGTCAAAATACAGCTCCCTACTATCCTAGTTTAAAGGGGACCGATTTAGCTAAACTATAGACTCAAGATTTAGAGGACCGGGGCTCAAATTCGGCTCTCATACCCCTATTATCTATTAATACGACAGAGTTCCTAAAGACAATTATCGAGAATAGAGGGTCTTTTTAAGCTAGGAAGTATTAAATGACCTAAGTAACCTTCTCGACCTCTAGAGTAGCTACTATATAATAGATATAACAAAGATTAAATATAAAAACGAGGGTATAAAAAGAAAACGAGAGAACGAAGGAATAAATAAGAGAAAGGATACCTTAATTAAGAAAGTATACGAGTTAGGGCAATTCGAGGGTATAGATGTGGTATTAATTATTCGCAAGTATAGTTAATATACTATATATAGATCCAGGGATCATAAAATATAGCTACTATCTATAGTAGAAATTATAAGTACTCGCTCAATTAAATACGAGTAATATTAACTCTAATCTAGCGCGATATATATCCTCTCCCGAAGATAATAATACCTAAAGATATCGAGAAGCACCTTTTGAAATAGAAGGGAAAAGGAAAATTGGGTTCGGATAAGTAAAGGGAATCAAAGAGTCATTAATTTAGTAAGTAGACTACTACTAGTAAATAGATAATTAGTCGCCGTATAAGGTAGAAAACAAGGCTATAATAAATCGATAGGATTAAGTAAAGCCCCTATTCTCTAATGTGTTCTCACGCTAGCTACTTTTATAGTAAAAGCTTACTATAATATAGGTAATAGAAGAGACTTTTTAGTGAATAGCTTAGACAAGTGAAATAGTAAATCTTCTATTAATATAGTTGGGGTTAGTAGAATTACTAGAGAATTTTCTGAGTACTTTGAAAAAATCTCAAATTTTTGGTATTCTAATAGGGGTATAAGTGGGCGGTTAGGGGGATGACGTCATAATCGCTATATAGTAGTCATATACTAGGGGAGAATAACCCGAATCTTACTAGCTTCCTTAAAAAAGGTATATTTGAGGTTATTCCTAGATCTTAGGTACTATAGGAGGTATATATCTTTAACTCCCGCTTTATTAACGAGATTAAGAATGTGACGATATTCCACCTAGTCACCTGACTATGTCCCATGTCCTACGCTACCACGTGACGCGGCCGCTTCGCTAAGGGAATCTGGATAGAGTATACCTAGGGAAATTTAGGAAGCTAAGCCCTATACAGACTAGCGTATTATGGGGTATATATATACTCCCATAACCTTCTGTATTCTAGTCTTCCCTTCCTTAGCTTTGAATCGTCTTTATAAGGGACCTTCTACCTTACTTTCTAAGCCCTAAATACCGTACCCGTGATAGTATTTAAAGCTTATTCCCTTTAATCCTGTGGAGGATTTCAAATAAACCAAAAACACCCCTATTTAACTCCAAATAAAGGCACCGTCACGATTACGGAACCTTAGAATATAAGCTAAAGCTTTAGAATAATAAGAGTAATGAACTACTCTAGACTCTTATACGCTAGTAGAGTGTCAGAAACCCCCGAAAAAACCCCCCCGAAAATCGAAGAATCCTATTAAAGGCTATTCTTTAACTAAGTCCTATAGTAATAGGCACTTATAGGCTAGTAACCTAACTACTAATAGTAAGCCCTACCCTCTCATAGTCCTTATATATATGCCGGTAACGAGACTACTAGGGAGGATATGTGGAGGAAAAGTATAATAGGTTAACTTTCTAGGACTTAGGACCCCACGTGACTAGGAAGGATATTAAATTCTCAATAAGCTCCTATTAGATTAGGTTATCCCGTCGGTGACCTTTCCTGATCTAAACGCCTCGTCGATATTCCGGGAGGCTTTATAGACGAATCTATTAAGGAAGGGTACTCCCTATTTATTAGAAAAGTCCTAGATACGGATTATCTAATTACCTTATATAATCTAAATAGCTAGTTCAAGGACCCTATTAACCTCCTTAAGGATATTAACCTAATTATTAAGAGCTACCGAGATACTACTATAAAGCTAGCTAAATATAAGAAGAGATATAGAGATACTAAGGGTATTTTTGAGAATATAAAGCTCTAGAATACTAAGCTTGAGGCAGACGTTAAGCGCTATACTATACTCCTTAATTAATTTATGCTAGTACTAGCCGCTCCTATATAAGCCCCGGAAGTAGCCCCTGAAATTGACCCTTAAAGCTATAAAGGATCCCTTGTTCTATATATACTATATAGAGCCCCTAGAGTAGTTATCCTACTAGACCTAACCCTCTTCTATAGAGATTGTACGGTTTTCGACGATTGGCTAGTCTAAATCAAGAATAAGCTATAAGGAAACGCTAATATATACCTAACTAAGGATCTTAAGATTATCTATATTTCTAGTAGACTTACAGGTGACGCCCTCGCCTTAACTAACCCTCGTATAAACTAGGAAAGCCCCTATTAGTATTACTAGCTCTCGGAGATATATAATTACCTAAATGAGCTATACTCTAATCCTAATAAGCTATAGAACGCCTGTCGTGACTTTGGAAAGCTTATACTTCGCCCTAGTTATGTATTTTAGGAGTTCTATACCCGCTTCTTATAGCTATCTATAGAAGGTAATATTACTAAATAGCTTAAATAGGAGTTAAATGAGAAGCTCCTAGCTAAGCTCCAGGAATTAGTATATGTGTATTATAATGACCCTTCCGTTAATATTATCCGCTTTACTTAGTTCTATACTATAAATAATTAGTAAATCCGAGCTTTATATAATAAGGCTAAGGAGTATAAGAAGACGATAGTAGGAATAACTAAACCCTCTTCTCCGTATACCTTATAGTAGGTAATTAAGGAGGAGTCTATATCTACTACTATAGTTAAGTATAAATTCCCCTAAAAGCGTAAGTAATACCCTATAATAGGTGATTCCTCGACTATTAAGTGCTTTAACTATAACGAGTTTAACTACTATATCTATAACTACCCGTATAAGTATACTATAGAAACTAAGGTAGCTCTGTCTTAAGTTAAACTAGGCCTATTCCCGCCAGAGGCTTATAGTAGAGGTTCTAATTCCGAGGAGGAACCGGAAAATGAGTACCCCTAGAGAAAGTCTCTACTCTAGGGGCTTATAGTATTAATGTAGTAGAGATAGACTTGACTCATCTAATAGGAGGGGATACTCTTATAATACCCTATACTATTAGTATAAATGGATTAGGAATTAAGTCTTCTTCCCTTATTAATACTAGAGTAAATAGATATGCTTTTATTAATACTAAGCTCGCTTAGCTTATAGAGTAATTCCTAGGCATTGAGCTATAACCCTTCCCTTTACTATATACTATACGGGGATTTAATAGTAAACTAGTAGAGTCTACTAAGAAGTATATTAATGTACTACTCTTAATCGACGGACGCGCTATTAAGGCACCTATGATTATCCTAAACCTTAGAGACTACGATATTATCCTTAGTAGGAAATAGGCTATATATATAGATGTTCTGGTCGACTACTAGAGACGTAGGCTTATATAGCCTAAGAATAGTCCTAAGACCGCACGATATAGCTATATTATTAGTACTTCTTAGTAATAGCTAGAGAAGTAGACTAATAAGAAGTACTAGAAGGACGCGAATTATCGGGATACTATTATAAGTTATTCTTAGAAATCCACTATTCTCAAGTAGTTATCTACTTTCTAAATAGACTAGAGAGAATCGTATAAGTCTATAGAAAAGGAACTTCTATAGCTAGATTAAGAAGCTATTCCAAAAAAGAAGCTAAAGAAGTAGGATAAGACCCTTAATAAGGAATAAATACTGGATCTAGCTATCCTTACTACTATAGTATTTAACTTCGTAGCTAAGAGAGAAGAGAATATTATTAGCCGAATCTCTATCTATGAGATTAATAAAGAACTTGAAGCCTATAAATAAGAAGCTATCCCTGGACTAGAGGACTAATAGCTAGGAGAAATAGAACTCTAATAGCTCTAGAGGATATTGCCCCCTAAGCTTAAGGAATATGTGTCTATTTTCTCAAAAAAGGAATTAGATACCCTACCGCTATATAGATTATATGACTATAAGATTTAGATTAAAGGTCTAAAGGGCGCTAAGAGTATTAGATATTAACTACTATACTAGTAGTCTACTTAGGAGCTTTAGGAGGTTAAACGCTTCTTAGAAGATAACTTAGTAAAAGGCTTTATTAAAGCTAGTTAAGCCCCCTTTACCTCACTAGTTCTCTTTATAAAGAAAGTAAATAGAGGAATATACTTCTATATTAATTTCCGTCGCCTGAATAATATTATATAGAAGGATTAATACCCCCTCCCCCTAATTAATAAGACCTTGAGCCAACTATCTAAGGCTAAGATCTATACTAAGCTTAATATCTATTAAGCCTTCTATTATATAGCTATAGACCTAGACTCTAAAGAACTAACGACTTTCTATACCCGCTATAGAATATATAAATATAACATTCTTTGAGAAGGCCTAACTAATAGCCTAGTTATATATTAACGCTATATAAATAATATGCTTTTCGAGTACTTAGATGATTTTTGTACTATATACCTAGACAATATCCTGATTTACTTAGAAGACCTAGTAGAGTATAAATAGTATATATAAAAGGTACTCGATAGACTATAGCTAGCTAGACTTTAAGTAGATATTAAGAAGTTAGAGTTTAAGGTTATATATATAAAATACCTAGGCTTTATTATCTCGACTACTAGTATTAAGGTAGACCCTAATAAGGTAGAAGTTATATGGAACTAGTAACCTCCTACGATAGTTAAGGGAGTATAATCTTTCCTAGGATTCTGTAATTTTTATAGATACTTTATTAGGGAATATAGATAAATCGTAAGACCCTTTACTATACTTATAAAGAAGAGTATTCTATTTAAGTAGATAAAGTAATGTGAGGAAGCTTTTAACTTCCTAAAAAGAGCTATAGTTTCTACCCTAGTTCTATAATATTATAATCCAGATCTCCCTATAATAGTAGAGATAGATGCCTTAAAAGGAGTTATTACTAGCCTACTCTCTTAGTAAGACCCGGAAATAGGCCTCTAGTACCCTATAGCCTACTTTTCAAAAACTATACTACTAGTGGAGCTTAACTATAATATATATGACAAGGAAATGCTTGCTATTATATGAGTACTAGAAGAATAGAGAGTAGAACTAGAAGGTCTTTAGGACGCCCCCTTTAAGGTCTATTCTAATTACCGTGCCCTGGAATACTTTATAACTACTAAGAAGCTCTTACCTAAATAAGCTAGATAGGTAGAGCTCTTGTCCTAATACTACTTTAAGCTCATATACTATTCCGGGAAGTCGAATAAATAAGCTAATGCTTTATTAAGGAGATAGGATAAAGTAGATACTTAAGGATAAGTAGAGGAGAAGATATAAACCTAAGTACTCCTCTCTAGAGATAAGATTAACCCTAATATAGTCTATAACCTCTAGCTAGTAGTAATACTCTACGAAGTTGGTTTATTAGGCCCCGATATTAGCCCAAAGAACTAAGCGTATATAGAGGACTACCTAGAAGTAGCTACTACCCCTATTAGAGGTATAATTCTACTAGAAGAAGGTATCCTCCTAGAGGCTTTACTAGCCGCATCTTATACTATAGTACTACTAGAAGCTCCTACTAAGTTTAGTAGTTTATAACTAGTAGATAAGATCCTATAAGATAATTGAATATTACTAGAGCTAGATGAACTATATACTATAGTATAAGCTGAGAGTAATATCTAGATACTATAAGACGGACTTCTCCTATACTACGGTAGACTCTATGTTATAGATAATGAGATAATTGCCGGACTCTCTTTATAGACTACTCTAATCCATAAAGCATATAATAAACCTTTATCTAGATACCCTAGATATATGAAACTCTATTAATTACTTAAGGAACGATATTACTAGCTATTTATAGGTAAGGATATTAATTAATATTATAGTAACTATTACTCTTATAGGAGATTATATATACTATAAGATAAGAAACCTAGTTTCCTTTACCTGTTACTTATTCCTAATTGCCCCTAGTAGTATATTACTATAGATTTTAAGAGCTGTCCGGAAAGTAAAGTAGGGTATAATATAATAGCTATATTTATAGATAGACTATTGAAATACCTAATTACGATACCTATATAGGACACGATTATGGCTAAGTAGCTAGTGCCCCTATTTCTACTATATATTATATACTAAGTAGGTATTCCAGAGATAATTATATTAGATTAAGGACCTTAGTTTATCTCTGATTTTTGGAATGAATTCTGTACTAGAATTAGTACTAAGCTTAGGCTCTCTATTACTAATTACCTCTAGATAGATAACTAGATAGAGATAATTAATTAATACTTTAACCAGAGATTACGCCCTTATATTAACTACTACTAGGATAACTGGGACGACTAGGTAGCGATTATTAACTACTAATAAGCCTCCCTTTAGTATGAAACCATTAGCTAGTCCCTATTTATAACTGAAAAGGGATATGAACCTCGTACTACTTTTAACTAGAACTCCCCTATAAAGGCTAACTCGCCGAAGGAGAAGCTTAATAGGGATGAAGCTAAGGTATTAGTGAACTAATTACATGAATCGTAGTAGCTCGCTCAGGGTTATATAGAGAAGGCACAGGAATGATATACCATATAAGCTAATAGGTACCGCTATCCAATCGACTTTAAAGTAGGCGATAAAGTATAGGTTATAATAAAGTACTAGAAGACTAATCGCCCGAGCTATAAACTAGGGAATTAAATAAAAGGCCCTTCGAGATTCTAGAGGAATATAGCTACTCGTTCCTCCTAAAGCTACCGGAAACTATGAAGGTTTACCTAGTATTCTATATAGAGAAGCTATGGAAGGACCCTAGAAACCCTCTACTAGGTTAAGCTAATCTAGAGCCTCCGCTAGTAGTTCTAGAGGATAGAGAATAGGAATATGATATAGAATAGATCCTAGCGGTAAAGCTAGTGAGAAAGAGGCTAAAGTATAAAATCTAGTAGGTAGGTTGGACGAAGATCCTAACTAGTATCCGGCCTTAATACTAAGTAATAGCCCTCTAGCCTTATAACGTTTCTATGAGAAGTATAGCGATAATACCGAGCTACTAGGACCTCTATATAACCTTTAATACTAGCTAGACTATATAAGAGACGATATTCGACTATAACTATATAAGGACGATGATATACCTTTATAAGTCATATGACCTTGGATATGTCCGTGATTATGTAATATATATATATACTATAAGAACTACCGAAAATACTAAAAATAATAAGGATAATGACTTTTCCTAAGCTCGAGGGCGAGCTTACTCTAAAGGGGGGGTAATTGTGACGATATTCCACCTAGTTACCTAACCATATCCCATGTCCTACGCTACCACGTGACGCGGCCGCTTCGCTAAGGGAATCTGGATAGAGTGCACCTAGGGAAATTTAGGAAGCTAAGCCCTATGTGGACTAGTGTATTGTGGGGTACATATATACTCCCATAACCTCCTATATTCTAGTCTTCCCTTCCTTAGCTTTGAATCGTCTTTATAAGGGACCTTCTACCTTACTTTCTAAGCCCTAAATGCTGTACCCGTAACAAAGAATAAGGGGATAGATAGAGAGCTTAAGAAGTTAAAACTAGTTATTTAAGCCTATAATAATAGTGAGAAATATATAGTATTAATGTAATTACTAATTATCTAATAAATTAACTAGAGAGTTATCCTCTATATTACTACTATAACTATAGGAACTACTAGACTATACCTACGGGATATATTATAAGCCTATATCTAGTTATTAACCCTACTAAATCGCGACTTCTATATTAATCTATCTCTTAAGCTTATTAATTAACTAAATCTAGAGGCTAGTTCGGTATTAAAGGTCGTAAAACTACTCTATAGAGTACTAGAAGCCGGAAACTACTAGTTTAAGACTTACTATTCTCACTACCTAAATGAGCTAGTTATAGAATAGTTAACTTACGACCCGTGCTTACTTTATAGTAACTACCCCTTTAGTATCATCGGGCTTTAGACTAATAATACTCTATTTATAGGAGATAATAACTTTACTAAGGTAGAGTATCTAGAGCTCTAGAAGACTAATTTCCTAGCTAAGGAGTATAAATGCCTTATAACTAACTATAATCTTAAGTTTAATAGAGGTATTATTTGTACTAATTCTACTAGTATTACCCTTATATAGGAATACTAGTATAGTAACCTCTACCTAGTAATAGTTAAGAATATAACTATAACTAGTAATAGGGGTATTATATATCGAAACCTCACGATTAAGGAATAATATATCGCCTAGTGAGCCCGAGGAGTATATATTACGTTAATTTACTAACTAGAGGCTTCATATAACTACTTAGTAGCCGCTTAAGCTATTAAACCTATAGAAACTGATATTAAGGCTCTTAATAAGCGTATTTAATAGTAAATCGAAAATCCCGCTAGAGGACTATGTTTCGTGAAGCTAGATAAGGAGTCTTTATACCTAATTATCTTTATAGACGCCTTCTTTATAGGAAATCGAGACCTCTCTTCTTAGATTAGATATATTCTAGTCCTAGTAGATAGCTCTAGATACGCTAATACTATCCACTAGTCCTCTATAAAGTGCAAGAGAGTTACTAGAAGCGTCCTAGCCTCTAAACTTTATAGTATAGCCCATGGCTTTAATATGGGCGGTTTAGTTAAGTCTATAATTAATAAAGCCCTCGAAACCGAAGTCCTACTAGTCGTCTATATAGATTCTAAGTCCCTTTATAAATATCTAGTTAAGCTAGGAACTATATAAGAAAAACGACTTATAATTAATGTAATATGCCTCTACTAAGCTTACGAATAACGAGAGATTACAGAGGTTAAGTAGATTAAGGGAGAGTTGAACCTAGCTAATTCGATAACGAAATTGAAGCTTATAAATACCCTTAAATACCTGCTTAATACGAATACTATATAATTAGATATAGAGGAATAGGTTAAATATAGATAAGGTAAATAGAAGGGGTATATAGGTAGGGAATAGATATATTTGGAGGGAAATAGGCATATAGGATAGGAATATTAATAGAGATATATATACTAAGCACTTAGGGATAGTCTAGTACTAGGCCGGATTAGGAAATCTATATGTGAATAGGGGACACTATTTTTCGTGTATTTTTAGTACTTTTGCGTCGGTTTTTCGCATTTTTAGGTAGTTACTAGTATTAGTATAGTTTCCCGGAGGTTATGTGATTTATATTATATAACCTCGCTTCCTATATATAGGATATGGACATATGGGAAACGGGACATACTAGTACTAATTAGGCTTAGCGTATTTAGGGATTATATATTAGAACCTCGATACTATAATCTCTACTTATAGAATAATAACTACTTTACTAACCTATATAATTAGTATTCCACGACTACGTAATAGTACTACGCGTTACTAGTGAACCGATACTAACTTATAATTAATTTCGTTAATAGTAATAGATCTAATATAATTCTCGGAGTCTTTTATACTAAGTTAGAGAGCTATTATATTAACTAAGTATATGAAATAGCTTACTAGTTTATCTATTTTAATAGTATTAAGGTTTAATTCCTCTTTTCTAGCTTAGTATTTAGCCTTTTAGGTAAGAAGGTCTTATAGGAAAGCGAGGGGTATTATTCTATTACTCTCTAGTTTCTCTATACTTATCCTCTTTAAGATTCGAGTTATAGTATTTTCTAGTTATCTAAGTTAGTTTTATTAGTAGTCTAGTAATATATTATATTTAGTAAACTACTTCCTCTCTAGGATTATATTATAGGAACCTAAGTTAATAGATAAGAGGTATTACTAGGCCTAGAGGTATTAATTAATATCTAGATCGATTTTAATTACTTATTAGATAGCCTTACTAAGTTATTTATTAAATCCTTAGAGGGAGACAGGATCCTCGAGAGTATATATAGGTATTTATAGTACTCTAGTTAAAGGATAGATATATTTTTAGTTAATTAGAGTATATATATTTTCGCCCTAGTATCTATTAAATATTAGAAAGTTATAGTATTTCCCTTCTAGTAAACCTTATATTCGATAAGGAACTACTTCCTACTAATAAACTAAGTGAGGTCTACTAGTTCTTAGTAGAGCTCTTATTCTAGGAGAGTTATCTCTATACTTAGAGCTAGACTTTTCCCGAGTTATTATTATTAGATTCCTCTTTAGATAATAAATAAGAGTTATATTCCTTATTATTTAAGTTAAGCTTATTAGTCTTATCTAAATAGTCTTCCTCTAAGTAAGCGACTTTATAAGTATTTAGATAATTCTTCTTAATATAGCTAGTTTTTCTATATAAGTAATAGTTAAGTATCTTAGGTTTATCTAGCCTCTTCTTAAATTCTCGGCGAACTAATTCTCTTAGTTATAAGAAGACTAATTAAGTTATTTATTCTACTAAATATAATAAGTTAAGACCTAATTAATATACTTAGCTAGAGAGCCTTCGCTTAAGTCACATAACCTCAGATATATCTATAGTTATATAATATACCCCCTTTAGTTAATAGAGTAACCTAAGTATTACTTAGGGAGCTTAGATACTTTAAGGAATATAGTTCCTATCCTCGCTTTCTTTTCCTCTTCTCTTTTCTCCTTAGAGAATTCTATTTAGTTAATTAAACTACTAGTCTTCTTTATATAAAGGCTTAGCCTATAATATTAGAATTCTCTCTCTCTTATCTTTACTAACTAGAGATTATATATATATAAAGCTAGAAGTAAGGAGAAGCCTAAACCTATATATAGATAATGAAGCTTAGAGTAAATAAAGCTAGAAGTAAACCTTAGTTAAAACTACTCGTAAAGCTAATATATTAGTAAGATTCTAGAAGTATATAAAAGCTAGAAGTAAAAAGAAGCCTAAACTTATATATAGATAATAAAGCTCGGAGCGAATAAAGCTAGAAGTAGACCTTAGTTAAAACTACTCGTAAAGCTAATATATTTAGTAAGACTTTAGAGTATATAAAAGCTAGTAATAGGGAGTACCTAAAACTATATATAGAAGCTAGAGCACTAGTATACTAGTCGATATTAGAGGTCGTGAGTTCTTCTTAAGCTAAGCTTAAGAAGAGAAACTTACTAGACCCTTCTATTATACGAAGATATAAGAGTAGAATTCCTAGTAATTAGTTAAATAGATAAATAACTATATGAAGCTAAGATAATAAACGAAGCGCCTTAGTAGCTACGAGAAGCCTTTATAGTATATTCCTAATAGTTATTAGAGCTAGTAGCTTAATAAGTAAACTTAATAGTAACCCTAGTTATTTGAATTAATTTAATTAATAAATATATAATAACTCTAAACCCCTCCTAAATATAAACGCCCCCTCTAGTCTATATACTTTAATTCTATATATATCCTTAGCCCCTTATTATAAAATAACTATTTAATCGCACTTTTATAGATTATCACATACCGCATTACGTGCGCGGCCATCCCGTAGACTAGACCCAATTAGGTATAGTAGAGGTTCGGGAGTATAGTTTAGTAGCTTAGCCTCCTAAACTAAACTCCCTAACTTCTATAATATACCACTTCACTAACGATAAATATAACGAGTATTCCATAACTACACGTGATAGTACTTAGTATTTCTAGTAAACTAATACTAATTAGTTAGTACTTATAAATTAGAGGTATTTAGATTTGTCCTAAAAGTATTCGGTGGCCTAAAGCAAATCTAGTCTACTTATATTAAAGGAGAAAACTACTTATTAACTCCTAGAAAAGTATTTAGTAGCCTAGGGAGTAGATAATTAATTTTTACTAGGGGAAACCTCTTATTAACTCCTATAAAAGCATTTAGTGACCTAGGGAGATAATAATTGATTTTTACTATAGGAAATAGCTATTTACTTAGCTATTCTTAGTTAACAGAGACTACTCTTTTACCTCTTTTACCTTAACCTTAATCACTTTTCGATACCTAAAGTAATACTCTTAAGATAACTCCTTTATAAGGCCGAACCTCCTCACAAACCACTAGAGTAACCTCTATTTAACCGTTCCTTTATAAGGCCAAATACCCTTTATAACCTACTAGAATAATAACCTACTCACCTACGATAATCCCCTATACCGGGAACTAGTTAAGAATACCTTAATTACGAACCTACAAACCTCTAATACCTCCCTTCGAACCTTAGAACCTCTAAACCTCCTATAAAACCACCTCTATAGTACTAAGACTACGAACTTAGAAACTATCTATTCTACTTATATATTACTATAATACCGGGAGATCCTCTAGACTATATACATATACTATATATATGTATACACCTAGAAAACACCTTAATTCCGACCTTAAACCTCCCGAAACCTCGATTTTCCTACGTTTTTCCTACGATTTTCCTCTGATTTTTATACTAAATTACTTCGATTTCCTATATATATACTTTTCTACTATAGACGTATACTTACTACGAAGCGATACTTTAATACTAAACCTTTGAACTAAACTACCTCTTTTATAGTTACTTTTAGTTCTTTAACTCTTTCTTACTTTAAACTAAATACACACATATACTAAGAAAATAGAGATAGAGGAATAGAAGACGAGAATTAAAAGGTAGTATCGGTTCACTAGTAATATATAGTACTGTCACATAAGCGTAGAATACTAATTATATAGGTTAGTGAAGTTATTATATTCTAGTAAGTAAGGATTATAGTATCGAGGTTCTAATATATAATCCCTAAATACGCTAAGACTAATTAGTACTAGTGTCTAGTATATCCCGTTTCCTATATATCCCATGTCCTATATCCTATATATAGGAAATCATGTAATATAAATTATATAACCTTTAGGAAACTAGTTATACTAATACTAGTAATTACCTAAAAACGCGAAAAACTAACGTAAAAGTACTAAAAACGCACGAAAAATAGTGTCCCCTATTCGTATATAGATTTCCTAATCTAGCCTAGTATTAGATTATCCCTAAGTACTTAGTATACCCTCTTATATACTTATATCCCTCTATATACCTATTCCTCCTATTTTATATATCTATTCCTTCCGTTCTATATATCCCTATTCGGTTTAACCTACTCCTTAATATCTAATTATATAGTATTTATATTAATTAGATACTTAAGGGTATTTAAGGGCTTCGATTTCGTTATTAAGTTAGTAGGATTCAATTCTCCCTTAATTCACTTAACTTCCGCGATCTCTCGTTATTCGTAAGCCTAGTAGAGGTATATTACATTAATTATAAGTCGCTTTTCTCGTATAGTTCTTAGCTTAACTAGGTATTTATAGAGGGACTTTGAATCTATATAGACGACTAGCGAGACTTCTATTTAAGTATTCTATTAATTATAGTCTTAACTAAGTTACCTATATTAAACCATAAGCTATATATATAGTTCTAAACTAGAACGCTTCTAGTAACTCTCTTATACTTCGTAGATAACTAGTAGATAATATTAGCGTGTCTAGAGCTATTCGCTAGGACTAGAAATATCTAATTTAAGAGGAGAAGTCTAATTACTTATAAAGAGGCGTCTATAAAGACGATTAGGTATAGGGATCCTTATTAGCTTAACGAAATATAGTCCTCTAGTAGTATTTTCGATTTGCTATTAAATACGCTTATTAAGGGCTTTAATATTAGTTTCCGTAGGTTCAATAGCTTAAGTAGCTACTAAGTAGTCGTATGAAGCCTCTAGTTAGTAAGTTAATATAATATAGGCTCCTCGAGCTACTAAGCGACGTATTATTCCTTAATTATAAGGTTTAATATATAATACCTCTATACTTATTATAGTGTATTCTTAGTTATTACTGGGTAGAGGTTACTATACTAGGTTCCTATATAGGGTAATACTAGTAGAATTAGTATAAATAATACCTCTATTAAACTTAAGGTTATAGTTAGTATAAGACATTCGTGCTCCTTAGCTAGGAATTTAGCCTCTAGAGCTTTAGATACTCTACCTTAGTGAAGTTGTCGTCTCTAAGGAATAGAGTATTATTAGTCTAAAGGCTAACGATTCCAAAGGGACATTACTATAGAGGAGGTAGGGTTATATTAATTACTTTATAGTTAGCTCATTTATATAATGAGAGTAATAGGTCTTAAACTAGTAGTTTCCGGCTTCTAGTACTCTATAGAGTAGTTTTACGACTTTTAATACAACCGTCCTCTAGATCTAGCTCTCTCGTAAGCTTAGGAGGTAGTTAATATAGAAATCACGATTTAGTAGAGTTATAATTAGATATAAGCTTATAATATATCTCGTAAATATAGTCCTAAGGTATCTATAGTTATAGTAGTAATATAGAGGATAACTCTCTAGCTAATATATTAGATTATTAGTAATTATATTAATACTATATTTTCTCACTATTATTATAGGCTTAGACACTAGTCTCGACTTCTTATACTCCTTTTCTATACCCTTATTCTTAATCTCTTAATGAAGCGGGAATTAAAGATATATACCCTTTTAGTACTAAGATCTAGAACTAACCTTAAATATACCCTTTTCTAGGAGCTAGGACTTTAGCTTAATGGAATCGTTATATAAGCTATTATCGTTATCTTATAGGAATACTATTATATTAGGGTACTTATAGGGTTATCCTTACTATACTTTAGTAGAATAGTAAGAGGAATCGTATCTATATTACCTTTATCTTTTATAGAGTTTGGGGTTATAGAGTTTAGGATTATGTTTAGGTTCATTGTTAATCTTTATATCTCCTTTATAGAATAGCTTTATAGAGGTTAATTAAAAGGTAGTATTACCTAGTAAAGCTAGTATATATAACTCTCTATCTATAGCTATAAGCTTATATAATCCCTCCTAATTACCCTTCTAGCTAGTATTCCCCTTATACTATACTAGAATATTAAATTTAGTATAAGGTCGTAGATATTAGTTATAGAGGGTCCGTTTCGTGTATTTAGAGTATCTTAACTTAACTTAGCTTATAGTTCTAAATCTCTACTATTACCTTCTTAAGGGCCGCGATTACTAGGAGACTAAAGGTAATAGTGGGTCGTATTTAGTTAATTAAGGTAGTTACTATAAACTAGGAGTATAGGAACTATACTACTAATACCTATAGTATTATTTAGAGCTTTAAAGGTTATCTATAGTATTATTTCCTTCGTAATTCCCTTAACTTTAGTTACATAATTAGGTAAGCGTATTAATTAAGCTATATATACTTAATAATTCCTATAGAGTAGTATACTTCTATAGGACGATTTTCACCTTAGTTCCTATAGTATTTATAAGTTAAGCGAACTTCTTACTCGTAAACTACTTTCTAGTATCTATAATAATTAATTAGAGGACCTAAATAGGTATTAATCTAGTATAGCTTTAGGGTATCCTAGGTATATATAGTACTAATATTCTAGAGCTAATAGCCCCTTAGTATTTAGTGCCTTCGTTAACTATATGAAGTATAGGCTTCCTAGAGATATAGAAGATATTAATAATAATCAGAAATTAAAGCTTATTATCTCTTAAGTTAAATCTAAATTATCTAGGGGATACTCTATTCTTTTAATAGTATTTGTAGTACTTTATAAGGTATTCTAGGGCTTCTATATTAACGTTATAGCTAGCTTATTCTAGGACATTCTAGAGCTTATTAACTAATAATAGCTAAATCGATAGTATAATTATTATAATTTAACCTCTATGAGAAACAGGGATTATAAGTAAAGGACTTAGAAATAAAGCTTTATAATATAGTATTCTAAAGTAGGAAATAGTAACTAAAACTTATATAATAGATATGTAATATCTAGTAGAGTAATGATATAATTAGTGAGGTTATTAAAGTAGACTCGTAGCTTATCTATATTAGCTAAGCTAAGGAGAAATAGAGTCTTTATAAGTATAATATAGAATCATACTTACCTAATTAGTGTTTTTACTACTATAGATCTAATAGAAGAAGAGATCTAATACTAAAGTAGACTATAACTTACCTTTAGTACTCTTTCGAGAATAAGGCTATCGTTAGTATACTGTAGAGCCTTAAACTAATCGAGACTAGTAGTTAAAACTTAGCTACTCTAGTATTAATTATAACTCTATAAAAGCGTTAAGCGTCATATCTAGATATACCTCCTACTATAAAGGTTTAGACATCTTCTATAGGTGTTCTATTAGGTTCTAAGTCTAGCTCTAGGGTATGATTTTCGCCCGTTAGTTAGTATATAAATAAGAGCTTTATGAGGTTATCTATAAGGCTATTTACTATAATTATTAGTAGTTTAGGAGTTTATATATTAGGGGTTATATATCTAAGTAGTAAAGAAGCTTTTAATAGAAGTGAAGTAGGAATTAGTAGGTTAATCCTCTTCGTCTTTATCGTCTATATCTACTAGGAGAGCCTTAAAAGCTTTACTTAATTTGTTATTACTACTCTTAAGTTCTCCCTCGACTTTAGCTATATACTATAAATAGGCGCTATTAAAGCGTTTATTGAAGGTTCGGGAGGTTCGTGCCTTGCTACTAAATTAACTAAGGTTCCTAGCTCTAAATTAGGCCTTTTTAGCCTCTTATTCCTCTAGTAAGTACTTCTAGGAGTAGTAGTCTAGCTTCTTATATATAAAGCACGACTTTATAGTATCCGAATAGTCGTTATAATTACAGTCGCGGTCGCGGGGCTTATAGCTATTCGAGTAGTTATCTCGATTTCTGTAATTTCGGCTTAAGTATTAATAATTACTAAACTAGCGGTTCTAGCTATTTAAGTAGTATTATTAATTAGTAAAAAGGTACTAGAATTAGTCTACTATTCTCTCTCATATATAATAATTAACGACTAGAGTTTATTAATAAGTTAAGCGAGATCTAGAGAGGGTCTAATATAGTATATCTATAGGCTTAAATACCTTAGTAAGTAGTAATAACCTTATTATATAAGAATTTAGTATTTTATAAGGCGAGTGTAAGGCTATATTATAATTAACGAAGCTCGTTAATTAGTATCTAAATAGCCTTAAATATACTCTTTTTAGGGTATTTAGCGTTATAGTAGTTAGATTAATAGTATTCTATTTATCTAAGTTCATATAGTAGTATCTAGGTCCCTTAAAGAAGTTATAGATACTTATATAGGCGTTATTAAATAAGCGGTGAGATAGTAGGTTACTATAGAAGTAGTCTTAGGCTAGTCCCTTTAGTATAGTAGGAAAGACTCTTATATATACTCTAAGGGGGAGTTCTATATATTAATAGATATCGTAGAAGATAACGAGTTTATAGTTAAAGCTACTATTAGAACTATTATACTTCTATTCCTCTATATAAATCTTAGCTACTTCTATAATAGTTTAGTAGCTAAACCTAATTAAGTAATATTTAGGTCTAATAAAGGTAGTAGAGGTAATAGTAGAAATACTAGTACGTTTACTAGTAGGAATAGTAGTACACCTATATTTACTATTCTAGGGGCGTTTATAAGTACTATACCTATATAATCTAGTAGAGGTATAGGATACTATAGTAGTAGGGCGGTAGAGGAGGAGGAATAGTCGGAGGAGGAAGAGGAGGTGGAATTATAGGAGATAGTAGAAAGGGTATAGTAAGTCGAGGTTATAGGTACTTATTCTCTATAGGAGTAATAAAGGCTAATTAAATTAGTCCCTTTATAAGATCTACTTCTACCTTAAGTATATCCTCCTATATCTATATATATAGTTCCTTTTCTCTTATAATAGCTAATAAGGTATAAGCTATTAAGTTAGAGCCCTTATTCTATTAAATATATACTCTACTATATTAAAGGACTTTATATAGATATTAAAGTTCTATAAAATCGAGTCTATTAAAGTTAGCTCAGGAAGTAAAGTCCTTAAAGTATATCTAAATAGCTCTTATAGGTTATTATTAATTATCTTATAGAGGTAGTAGAGATATAGCTTAGTATTCACGAATTTAGTGAGATCTTTATCTATAGCCTTAGCTATAATGATTCCGGGCCTCTATTTCTATACGAAGCCGACGGGCGTTAAAATCGTCTATTTATAGAGTAACGAAGAACACCAAAATTGCCTTGTGCGGAAAGTCGTACTAATCCTAACACAACACCCAAAACTTTCTATAAGAGTCTTATATAATAGAAAATAGTATATTAATCTTTTCTAAATTTTTATAATGATTAATTTGGGAGAATTGCGAGACATTTATAAACGCACAGCTCTAGACTTCCCAAAATCCTCGCTTAACGAGTTAAACGGATTTTAACGCCACGCCTTCGTACTAGCTCTCTATAGTTATCTCGACTATTATTAGATATAGAGGGGCGGGGTTTAATTAATTAATCTAGAGAGGATATCTCTCTATACTAGCGGTGGTTCCCTAGGCTTTACCTAGTCCGAAGTATAGTAATTCGTAAAGAGGTAATTCGTAAAGAGGGTAGTTACTAGAAATTGAGAAATTTAGGGGCGAAATATCTCGATTTCCGGAAAAGAGGTTCTAAAAATCGGAGTTTCTAGGAGTTTAGGTAGTCGTAGAAAGTTGATTTTTACGTAAAAGAAGGTTGAAAATAGTTAAATAGCTAACCGTTCGTTAATTAGTAAGAAACAGTATCTTTCCTCCTATAGAACCGAATTATAGGCAAAGTAGTTAATAGTGTTTCCCCTCTTCGACTTAAACGATAGCTTTACCCCTAAGGAATGAATCTTGAGTAAGCGTAGCTTAATCCTTCCTGATCTATATATATAAACTAATTAGTATTAGTTACTAGTAACACGTAGTACCGTCACATAGGCGTGGAATACTAATTACATAGGTTAGTGAAGTTATTGTATTCTGTAAGTAGGGATTATAGTATCGAGGTTCTAATATATGATCCCTAAATACGCTAAGACTAATTAGTACTAGTGTCCAGCATATCCCGTTTCCTGTATATCCCATGTCCTATGTCCTATATATAGGAAATCATGTAACACAAATCATATGACCTTCGGAAACCGGTTATACTAATAAGTAATAAGACGGAATTAATATAATTATAGCACGAAAGGAGGACCTTAATAACTATATTAATACTAAGATATAGTAGTATACTCTATATAAATAATCTAATAGAAATCTATAAGAGCTATTCTAAGAGGACTTTATAACCTTTAATACCGTAACTTGGAATAAAGTTAACTAAACTATTATTTACGCCCTATAAGCTTTCCTATAATATAAGGGCATTTATATTAAATAAAATAGTAAATAACTTATAATTATATAGTCCTTAGTTAATATTATATAAGAGGATATATAAAGCGAATAAGAGATTATAAATATTACTAAAAAAGGCGGAATTCAAATAGATCTCATATAAGGACTTATTACTTTAGCTTATATTACACTTAAAGGTATCTAGAATACTCTATTATTAAACTAGTCGAATTAATATATACTTCTCTTAATACCTTTCTCCTTAGAGACTCCTATATTACTTCTACTACTTTAATTACCTAAATTACTACTAGAACTATACTAAAATACCCCTCTACTAACTAATAGAGTGAAGCTAATTAGGGAGATTACTAGAATCTATATAAATAAATAGAAATAAGATAATAGGAATAGTAGCTTTAATTAGAAACTTATTATGTTCTATAATATCTATAAATATATAGAGCTTCTAAAAGAGGCTATTATAAAGGCTTTCCTTACTATACTTAAGGGACTAGTACTAGACTACTTCTATAATAACTAGATATCTAAGGACTCGTTTAATTATATTACTATATACCTCTATAGTTTCTTTAAAGCCCTAGATATTAACGACGAAACCTAGATTAATAGAACGTAATTATATAGTCTTTAATAATAGAGAAATATACGGGAAAATCGACTTTTGAGATTATCTAATTAATAATTAATAAACTATATAAACTATAATATAGCCTTATACTTACCCTAAAGATAATAGAGTTTCTCTATAACAAAATTATTACTACTTATTAAGACTCTAAAGTATATAAATTCGCTATTTTAGACCCTCTAATAGCCCTTAGTAAGCTTCTCTATAAGATATAGTCCTTAATTATAGCTTTTAAGAAGCTTAATCCAAATAATATAAATACTTTCTTTACTAATTAACGATATTACTCAAATAACTACTTAGATAGCTATTAGTTCAGAAATCGTCGATACTATACTAACCACGTGAACCCCTATAAAAACCGTGATATAGACCCCTTAAAGTCGTACTTTATATATAGGAAACTAGACTATTAATCCTAGAAATATATAGAAAGAGAGCGACGGGACGAGAAGGCTTAATTTAGAGCTAGAAACCTCTATAGGTTTAGAGCTATAGACTCCCTAGACTTTAAGAGGAAGTTTATAAGGGTATATTTATACCACGTAGCTTTAATTAAAGGAGAAAGGGGAAATGAATAGGGTAATAGGAGTAGAGAGGACAAATTAAGTAGTGCTTTTAATACTCTACTAGTAGATATAGAGGACCCTAAGGAATAGGATTCCTATTTTACCTTAGTTAAAACCCTCTTTACTATACTTAATTTATAACCTCCTAAGCTATTAAATATAGCTAGTGACCTTATAAATAACCTCATAAACCGCTCTTATACTTACTTATTAATAAGAGAGAACGATACTATAGAATCTAATAAATTACTTATAAAGGACGCCTAAACCTTTATAGTAGGAGGTATATCTAGGTATAATACTAACTACTTTTACAGAATCGTAATAAATACTAGAGCTACTAAATACTTAACTACTAGAATTAATTAATTCTAAGCTTTATAATAAATAGACGATAGTATCGAGCTTAATAGATCTACTAAAGGGAGTATTAAAGTCAAGTTCAGAATTAGTATATTATCTTCCTTACGAGCCTGTCAAGATAAGTCTGTGCGCTTCAAGCCATTTGCTCACTAACGAGCCCTGTAAGAAATTTTTGACTTTTTAAAGTTTATGAGAAATGCCCGAATTATTATCAGATAATACACTTTAGCTTCTTCTTACTTATAGTATTAAATAATAAACAATAATGCTTTGTGGTTATTTAGGGAATTTAAAGTAAAGTGAGTGACTTTGGTTTTCCGAAGCCTGAAAATTAGCCTAAAGCGCACAGACATACCTTGGCAGGCTCGTTAGGATCTACGATTATAGATATACTAATTAGGCTTATACGATTCTATATTATACCCTCAAAGACTCTATTTTTACTTAGCTTAGCGGATATAGATAAACTAAAGGTCTATTTTAATAACCTCTAGAATTAACTAATTATATCTACTAGGAAGCGAATACTAGTAATATAATACTTCAGTTATTCTTTCCTCTTATAGGATACCTTACTTAAGACCTTTATATTAGAATTCTTTACCTCTAACCCTTATTTCCTTATAGAACCTGAATTGCGACGACTATATTATTAATTCGATTACCTATTAATTAAGAAACTATGAAATATCCTCGAATAAGCGGGCTATAAAGTCGATAAATAAGCCCTCAAATACCTTACGAGATACTATAAGTAATACTAATTAAATAGGAAATTACCTAGTTAATTTAAGTTTAACTTAAGGGACGATATTAGCTTTAATTTCTCTATTATTATTAATATTTTCTATATATTTGGGAAGCTTATACTATATATTATTAATAAACGAATATAGTATTAAGCTAGATAATAGCTATAGAGCCTTAGTACTTAATATATATAGGATACCCTAAAATAGTATTAGATTAATACTTATTTAGGACCTCCTAATTAGATTACTATAGATACTAGGAAGTAGTTTACTAGTAAAGAGTTCATATAGCTTACGAATTCGATAAGGACTAAGATTAAGATTATCCCTATAAAAGCTTATTATTTAGTTAGAATCGTTAAATAGTACTATAATATAGTTTAATGAGCCTATAAGATTATTATCACCGAAATTAATAGAATTAATAAGGACATAGTATTATAGATAGCCTTTAAAGTAATTAATAATACTATAAGACTAGATAGAATTATTCCTATACTCCTAGTTTATAGCGCTTTACCTTAAATAAGTGAATATAACCCTCTATTACCTTTAGTTATATAGTAATTGAATACCCTAAGAAAAGCGATAGAGGAGATAAAGAGGATACGAGCTAGTCACGAAGTAATAAGAGCCCTAAATACATATAATAGACCCTTTATAGCTAATATATATGAACTTCTATTAAATTCAGAAGTCTTAGTATAGTATAAAAGAATACTAGTTAACTAGGGTAGTAGGAAGAGCTATATAAGCTAGTATCTATAGAGGGTAAGTTATATATATTAGCTTTACTACGAGGTAATACCTCCTTTTACTTAACCTCTATAAAGCTATTCTTATAGGGAGATAAAAGCTTTAATCTCGACGATTCTAGCCCTAAACCCGAATATAACTATAGTAATAGCTAAGGCGAAGTAAGTATAATTCCTTCTACTATCCCTCTAAAATATAAGAGAGGATAACCTCGTAAAATACTATCTAAAGTTATAGTATTCCTATAAAATAACAGAATTGAAGTAAAGGGGACAAGAGACGTATACTTAATAAATAACGTTTAGTATAAGAACTCCTATTAAGCTAAAATCGAAGGACTCCTAGAAAAGAGTATCTTTAAGGTTACCTTATATTTAGAAGTACTAGAGAGAGTATATATCTTTAACTCTAGGTTTATTAACGAGATTAAGAATAAGGGTATTAATAAAGAGCTTCGTAAATTGAGACTTATTATTTAGGTATATAATAATTAGGAGAAGTATACTATATTAACTTAATCGCCGACTATTTAATATATTAGCTAGAGAATTATCCTTAGTATTACTACTATAATAATAGAAACTATAGGGCTTTATTTACGAGATATCTCATAGATATATATTTAATTAACGACTCTCCTATATCGTAATTTTTATATAAAATTACTATAAGAGCTTACTAAATACCTTTACCTATATAATGATTTAGTCCTAAAGGTCACAAAACTACTATATAGTATACTAGAAGCCAGAAACTACTAGTTTAAGACTTACTACTCCTATTATATTAATGAGCTTACTATAGAATAGTTAACTTATAACCTATACCTCTTATATAGCAAGTAACTATTTAGTATAGTAGGCTTATAAACTAATAATACTCTAATTATTAGCGATAATGATTTCCTAGAAATAGAGTAATTAAAGCTTAAAGAAGCTTAATTCCTAGCTAAAGAACGGGAATAGCTTACCTTTAACTATAATCTAAAGTTTAATAGAGGTATTATATATACCGAAACTACTAAAACCTCCGAAAATACTATAAATATAGAAACTAAGATTACTGGAATTACCCTTATATAAGAGCGCTAGTATAGTAACCTTAAGACTATATTTGTAATAGGTCGAGACCCGATTAATATACTTAGCTAGAAGCCTCGCTTAGGTCATATAATCTCGGACATATCCGTAGTTATATGACACGTCCCCTTTAGTTAATAGAGCAACCACGCGTCACTCAGGAAGCTTGGACGCCTTAAGGAACACGGTTCCTATCCTCGCTTTCCTTTCTCTTCTCTTTCCTCCTTAGAGAATTCTATTTAGTTAATTAAACCACTAGTCTTCTTTATATAAAGGCCTAGCCCATAACATTAGAATTCTCTCTCTCTCATCTTTACTAACTAGAGATTATATATATATGAAGCTAGAAGTAAGGGGAGCCTAAACCCACATATAGACGACGACGAAGCTCGGAGCGGACGAAGCTAGAAGTAGACCTTAGTCGAAACCACCCGTAAAGCTAACGTATTAGTAAGATTTTAGAGCGTACGAAAGCTAGAAGTAAGGAGGGCCTAAACCCATATATAGACGACGAAGCTCGGAGTAGACGAAGCTAGAAATAGACCTTAGTCGAAACCACCCGTAAAGCTAATATATTAGTAAGACTTTAGAGCGTACGAAAGCTAGTAGTAGGGAGTGCCTGAAACCACACGTAGAAGCCAGAGCACTAGTATTCCGGTTAATATTAGAGGTCGTGAGTTCTTCCTAAGCTAGGCTCAAGAAGGGAAACCTATTAGACTCCTCTATTACATGAAGATATAGGAGCGGAACCCCTAGTAATTAGTTAGACGGATAGATAGCTATATAAAGCCGAGATAGTAGACGAAGCGCCTTAGTAGCTACGAGAAGCCTTCGTAGTATAGTCCTAATAGCTATTAGAGCTAGTAGTATAACAAGTAAACTCAATAGCGAACCTAGCTATATAAATCGATTTAATCGATAAACACATGATAACCCCGAACCCCTCCCGAATATAGATACCCCCTCTAGTCCATATACCTTAACTCTACATATATCCTTAGTCCCCTACTATAAAACGACTAAAGGCCTGCCTCCCGAACCCCGATAAGTTTAACGGGGACGACTTAGCCTATTACCCCTAGTTCAAGGGACTCTTAAGGGCAAAGCTAGAAATTAATAATAAAGCGATTAGTAGAGAAAGGGAGAAAGTCTAGTACGGATTTAGACGCTTATCTAGAGAAGCGGTAAGTAGGATATACCCCTAGTTAGGATATATATAGAAGGAAGGAGGGTTTATAGTCGAAGGGCTATTTAAGTAAATAGACCTAGCTTTCTGGGACCTAAGGAAGTAGTAGAAGGCCTTAGGAGAATTAAACTAGGTCCGGTAGAAGTTAACCCCCTTAAGTGAGTTCTTAAGCGACTTTAATTACCTAATCCTAGAAGCGGAGGGATAGGGCTAGTAAGACGAGATTAAGAAAGGGTATCTTAAGGCCACTATCTCGATAGAGCTTATAGAAGGAATAGTTAGAATAAAGGAAGAAGAGTTATACGAGGAGTATTACTCTTAGTTACGAATAATTAACGATTAACTCGTCGAAGTTAAGAGTATAAAGGCCCACCGTCTGAACTAGTTAAATAAGAGACCCAAAAGCCCTCCCTCTAGTATAACCTCGCTTACCTAGCTAATAGAATAGGAACCTATACCGGGTAACTCATAATAATAGCCAAAGAATACCCCTAATTAGGCCTCTCGTAATAAGATTAATCGATAAAGGAAGGAGAGACTTTACTTACGGTACGGTTAAGATAACTATTTTATACGTGACTATAGAGTGAGGCTATATTCGAGTACCCCCCCTAGAGCTAGTAAATAGAGGAAAGGGAAGAGGGAAGAATAGCAAAAGGTAAAGGATATAAAGGTATCGAGAATAGCCCCGAAGAAGGCGAAGATAGCCTAGGTAAGAGATAGCAATACCCTAGATAAGAGCTAGAGTAAGAATAAAGAGAACTCGAGCTTATCTAATTCGGGAAAAGACTAGCTTCTAATAAAAGTTACTATTAGGAGTATATAGAGGTAGAGTTAGATTAGAAAACTTAGAAGTAATTTTGGAAAGATATAAAAGGGCCCCCTTTTCTTATATTAGTAATAGTTAATAAAGAGTATTTCATATAACTCTTATTAATACCGGGTATATAATATATAGAA